>VWPU01004130.1:237842-461042 GCA_013398955.1 Callaeas wilsoni | reverse complement strand
CGCGCCCCCCCCGCCGCCTCAGCGGCGCAGCGCCCCCTCCCGGCGGGAAGCGCGCGGGCGCCTGAGGAGGCCGGGGGGCTGGGGCAGCCTTTGCTGCCGAAACCGGCAAAAATACGGCAAGAGCGGGGAAAATACATCCAGAATAAAGCCTCCGAGCACCCTCGCCCTCGCTTTGCCAGGGTTTATGTCAGTCACCGTTCGTGTGTCCCATGTCAGCAGAGTCAGGCTTTCTCTGTCCCCCCGCCTGCGTGTGGGGACTTGAAGATGGGGTGTCCCCTGCTCCTTCCTCCGTAATTCCAGAGGGGTTTTGGAGGAGAAGAGAGGATGTAGATGTTACATTCCCCTGTAATGGTGGGAAACCATTTCTCGCCCTTTCCGCAACCCAACCCATCCCTGGACACCATCGGTGTCCCCTGCGTGAGCAGATCCCTGTCCCCAGCAGGTCAGAGAGCGATCCCGGTGCCCTGCAATTGGCGCTGAGGCTCTAATCGTTATTTATCCAGAGGGTGCTTTCTCATGCAACCAAGCAGATCTCCCATGTGAGACAGGAATGCTCAGGAAAATGGAAGATGGGCAGGTGGCTTCGGCTTGGGGGAACATTAATACACAAGGACAGGTCTCTGGCTGATAGATGTGCACTGCCTTCACCTGCTAATTCACGCCAGCTGTTGGCGTGACCTGTCCTCAATGGTCCTAAAGGTGCTACGTCCCCTTTCCCCACTCCTAACCAGCCCAGTGAGGGCAGCTCTGGTCGCTTAATGCTAATGCCTGTAAGCGTTTCAGAACATAAAAGTATTTACTGTCTGTTCAGTATTAGTGTTTTCAAGTTTTATCTCTAAAATGCTGCAAACCCTTGCCTGTAACCTTATGTCTATCACCTTTCTGTCTTCAGCCTAAGCAAAGCACTCCCTGTGCCCTGGGAGTGTTGCCTTGGAGGACATTCCCTGTTATCTGCCTGGATAACACTGATATGAGTAAAAGAGGAAGAAACACTTAATGTTAAAGATATAGTTGCACATATATACCACAGTGTTGCTGTAACCACCCATAGAAACATTAATTTTAAAGGAAAACTCTGCTCAGGATTTGTGATATTTTCCTTGGGCTTTCTGCGATTGGCTTCCAGAACCTCAGGAGAAAACTCCAAACTTTAGGGATTTGAACCTGACAGAGAACTTCCCAACGTGCTCCACAGAAATGTTTCTTGGCTGCTTCTGTGACTGCCTCTCTTCCTGGTGTTCGCTGAGACAAAATACACGTTTTTACCCGACCGGCCCATTTTTTTTACCCAAGTAATAAAATATGACACTAGAGGGCGGCCTGTTAATGTAATTCAATAATGAAGTTGCAGAGACGGCACATGGAGACGCAGCACTGTGCTTGGAGCCAGGGCTGTGGCTGGAAGCAGGTCTGGGAACGCTGCCTTCTCCCGCTCTGAGGCAACCAGCGTTGCCCCAAGACACGGGGAATATCCTGAGTGTCATACCAGAACCCAAAACAATGACTATTCCTAAGAAGTGTGATTTTCCAGTAGACCCACGTGGCTGCGTTGTCTCGTGTTCCACGCTCAGTCCTGCTCCGAGGAGGATGTGGCAGGAGCTGTCCTGTCCATTCCCCCATGACAAACCCATGTCCTGCTCCACACCATGGCCCCTACACTGGCAGGTAAAGGACAGCTCTGCAGTTGCAGCCCGGTTTTAGCCGCCTGCACTGCAGTTCAGTGAGCACAGTCCCTGCTGGCGCTCGCTCTCAGGCTCTGCACAGCCTTCCCGTGACTGAGGAGGTCTCTCACCATTCCAGAGACCGGTTTCCTTGTGTCAAATGAGGTTAATAGCTGCATGCAATTTAATTAATTAAAGGCTGAGAATATTTTTAGAACACCAGACGCAGTATGTGTCAGAAATACCAGGTATTATCTGAGTACGCGGTGCTGGCGTTATCGATATTTACATTTTGTACCGCCTGGAAGCGAGGATTTCCTGGTGGGAGGCTGCCAACAGCAACACCTTTTCCCCCCAGATTTAGAATCTGTGTGTCACGCGTGAGCCAACAGGCAGAAGTGATGTCAGGCAGAGGTAAGGCCAAGGACACAGGTGACAATACATTGTGTGCTGGCAGAGACCGGTGACGCTGGAGGTTGTCACACATGGACCGCACCACAGGTGGGCTTAAAGCATCCTCGAGAGGTTTTCAGTGCTGTGAGCTTATCAAAGGTAATTCAGCGTGTTCCCCAGAGAACATTTTAAGATGAACTTAACTGAGACTTTCTTATTGTCTGCAGCAGAAATTGGCCTGGAGTTACAGATGGAAAGAACTTAAATAAGTGGCCGCTTTCCTGAAAGCTGATGTTCCTTAGCATTTAGCAATAACGTGTCCTCGGTTTTTGCTAAATTGCAAACGAGCAATTAATTCTTCAGCACTTGTGCAGAATACTTTAAAAATGGAAACATGAAAGTCTTCTATTAAAATGAAGTTGATAGTATGCACCTGCCACTAATGTACTGTACACTGTGTCTTCCACTCATTATAGTGATGATTTGGGTTGAGATCAAGTGTCATATAGTGAAAATCACTTCAACATGTGCCTGTTCATATGCATAAACTCCTGTGTACCAGATGGCAAAATATAATGACATCTTAAACAGCTAATTGCATAAACCTTGTAATGCAGATAATTGCTGAACCAAAGTATGAGTTAATAATTTCCCACTGTATTGCCTGGCTTGACACTAATTCTAAAGGAAAGTTGTGACAATTCTAACACACTAAAGTTCACCAAGCGGTAATTAAAACTAGCACTTAAAATCATTCGACTTTCAAACCCTTAATTACAATTCAGTGGAATCACTTTGTAGAAATCTAACATTTATAGATAGTTACATGATAGCTGATATTTCATCATCATCCCTTTCATGGTGGTGTTCTAAGGCAGGCATCAGGAAGCACGTAGCTCTCCCTGGAAGCTTAAGGTTGTACCAGTTTCTGTACCAGTGATCACTGGGAAACACTTGGAAAACAGTGGCCAGGGCTAGGAGTTTTTCCATGGGCTATGCTTAAGGAAGTGTGGCAAGTAGTCCTTTTTAATCACCTGATGATATATAAATGTAAAAAAGCATCGAGCCACTACAATGAAATGTCTAAGGTTTCGTAGCGTGGGTTTAAGAATTGAATTGTTGTGGTTGGTTTGGTAACAGAACGCAGTGACCTCAAAGCCAGGCCTCTAACACATCCTGAGCTGTTACCGTGTATTGGAAAAGCTGCCATGAAGAATGGAAATAGAATTAATGATGGTAAATACAGTTTTAGGAGAAATAAGCCTTAGCAGACAAACGCAATTTCTTTCTTTGATGAGGCGCATCAAATAATATGATGAAGGTAAAGACTGAATGATAAAGGTCAATGACGAGACGTGATATTCATTTTTTTATGGAGATTAGAATTAACACTGTGTGATATTCTGATCAAAAAGCATTAGAAATAGCAGCGGAGCATGCACTAATTAGATTAGGAATTGGCAAACAGCCTGTTAAAAAGTAGCTATGAATCAGGAGCCGTTATCAAACGGGAGAGTTTTACCAGGATCAGCATCAGGTCAGATGCTAGTCAATGTTTTCTTCAATGATTTGGATGTAAACACTGTAAATTCACAGCTGATAAATCTGAGGGTGACAGGAACATTGGTGGAGTGACAGACAGCTATGAGAATGACACTCCAAGTGATCTCAGTTGCTTCATGAGCTGAGCCCATTCAAACACAATTGCTTTTAATACAGACAATATAAGATTATGCGGTTTCTAGTGCTCGCACTTTTAAAAAATTGTTGGAAAACTGGAGAGGGTGCAGAAAAGAGCCACAGAGAGGATTTTAGGGCTGAAGAAAGTGCTTAATGGTGAAAGACTTAAAGCGTTCAATCTGCCTCGCTTACTGGAAAGAAGACTGGGACGTGACATGAGTGTAATGTGTATTTAAGTATCTACGAGATGTGTCTGGAATTATCTGCTGGATACTGATGGCATTTTTAATCTTTCAGAGGAAAATGGATAACTGCAAGTTGAAGTCAAACAAACTCAAGTGAGAATTTAGGAGGTTTTAATAGCCAGAGTAACTGAAGGCTGACTTTCAAGGCACAAAGTGGATACTGTCTTTTTTTTAAATTTTATTTTCAAAGCAAGACCAGAAGACCTGTGGTAACTAAAACCAAGTGCATTTAATGCAGGGGCAATGGCACACAGTGTGTTGTCATGTATCAAGGGGCTTTTTCTAGCCTGCAGTGCTCCGAGTCTACATACAGCAGCAGAGACATTGCATAAGCATTTGGGAGCAGGAACGTACACCTGTGCAGTGGAATAATCAAGTAATAAAAAGTCTAACACATTTCATGGGCTCTCCAGACCCAGGCCAGGTGTGCGGATATCGCACATTCATATATCTCTAATAATGTATTGTTTTTAAAAAGAGACATTTGTGTGCTGCTGGAGGTACAGAAAGCCCCCAAAAAGCAGTCCCCTACCAGCAGATCTGTCACCCCTTGCCTGTCTCCTAGTATGAAATAGCTGATTCCTCAGAGCTCTGTGCCTCTGCTCTGTGGCAAAAGAGAAGCAGTGACCCCATCTCTGGACATCGTCTACCTGGAAGCCTGTTTTATTCACAGTGTGAATCAGGCATTCCTGGATGGGACTGGGTTACAGGCCAGAATATTAGCCTGGAACTTCACCCCAAGCCTCTTTTTCTGATAAAATTCTGTCTCAGCAATTGATTACTGTAAGAAATGCTGCCAAACACTTGTCCTGCTGCTCATACAGTTTCCTTCTGCTCTGGCCATACACACCCACCACAGCAGTTCCCTGTGTGTTGCTTGCATCCTTCAAACCTGCTCCTCTCTCAACACCCAAAAAACCTCAATAACTGTCAAAGCCATGAGCAGGCAGTAATCATTTCAAGACTCGACAGTACCACCGCTTGGTGCCTCCAATCACAGCTCAATGCAATGCAGAAGGAAGAGAAGGCAGGGACCTCATCCCATTTCCTTCAGCTCTGGCACTTTCTTGGAGGTCTCCACCTAAGTTCGAACAGAGCACAGTTCAGCCTAGCCCCTGACCAAAGCCAGGAGATAAACTCTATCAAATCCAATAGCACAGACAGTTCTGTGCCAGGCTCAGCACAATCTTCTCTACCTTTAAACATATTTATTAGCCTATGAATCATAACTACCAGGTGTCTATGTTGTTACTAATTTTACAGACAGATGTAACTGGATCTGATATGAAATACTTTAATGCTCAGGTCTCCTTCACTGCTCCCTGGGGTCTTTCCAGCCACCCTGCTGTGGATCGACAGCCCTTTCCTCTGTGGGAGCAGCACTGCCATGTACAGCTGGTGAGGATCAGGCTGTTTTTCCCTAGAGAAGGATGCTCCAGCGAAGATGCCATTCCTGACAGTTAAAACATTTTCAGTCTATACTAAGCATCCTCTGTAAAACCTCAGCTCAAGGTGATTGTGATAAGCTCTGCAAAGTAACTCCATTCAGCAGAGCTCACGGTGCATATGTGGTACATGAAGAGATGGCACTTTTTTGTGTGTCCAGCTCCTAATTATTTACTGAGGCGGTCCCCCAACTGTGTGTAGCTAACTGGAGTTACAGCCTTCCCTCACACACTCGACCAGCTGCAATAGAACATGTGCCTCCAGGTGGTCCTGGGTGGTTTTCCTAAGAGCACTGTTCTTCAGGGAAATTTCGGTATGAACCTCTATGAAATTCATGCATTTCATTCATTGCCCACGTGTCTAAGTGCAGAATATAATTGATGTCATTTCAGCTAATGGATGTGCACCATACCTACTACACACTGTCCATGGAAGAGACACTGGTAATACTGTAACAAACCAAAGCAAAAAAAGACACCGAGCAGCATTATTAATTGATAACTTAAATGCCAGAGGTTTGAGGGACATTGAAATTGTCAGTGATAGCAAAGCCTGGACAGCTCAACAGTCTCAGGGACTTAGGCACAGATGGATGCAGTGGCTGAGGACCTGCCTTTGGCTTGCAGTGATGCTGGTGATCAACTCAGAACAGAAAATTGTCCCAACAATTGACTGAGCAGCTTAAAATGAAAAACGAGCTGAAATTAGTTGCTGGGAAGGATATTATTTGAGAAACTTCTTTTTCTTTAAAACATCTGATAGATCCAGGTTGTGGCAGTACGACATGACGGTGACATATTTCTCAGTCTGTGAATGTAAATTCATCTTCCTCTCTTCTTTCAACTTGAAGAAGTCTTGAAAGTTGAACCTGGGGGTAGATTATCTTCTAGAAGTGGAAATCTAGAAAACAAGGCAAAATATGTTGTCATATCTCTTTACTGCTCCTTGCAACATTATTTTCTGCTCAGGATTTCTAGATATTTATTATACCAATGCACCCATAGAGTGAAAACAATTTCTGATCATGGGTTTTGTCAAAACAGAATTCAGTACAGAAAACATAGCATGCATTTTGAATTTTATTAACAAATCCTACTTAAACTGAATCTCTCCCCATCATTCCCTTTCTAACCAGGATTCAGTAACATTCGAATAGTGCTAATTGTAATAAATATTCACTAAAGAGGAACATAACTCAGAGTTCTCCTACCTGGCTGTGGTTGTTTGGTGCTCTTCAGAGGAGGAGTCATCTTCTCATCTTCTCTCCTCTTCTCTCCAGGAGGTTTTTAGGAAAGGATCAGCCATCATATTTTACCTTCTCCTAAAAATGCATGCCTGTCTTTGCCATGCCTCATATATGTCCTGACATCCAAAGACATCGGAGACAGACTGAAAAATCTGTTTGTAGGTAGCGGAAACACTCTGGGAGAGTGGGCCTCCAGGTTCTGTTCTCCATGGAGCAGTTGCCCTCTGCCATGACTGATTAAACAACCTTATAATAAAATACAGTGTCGTCTTAGAAGGGGAATTTGCTTCCAGAACTGGTGAAAATCACTGGAGATCTATCATTTCTCCAGATGAACACCTGGCAACTGATTTTCTTCACCCTGCCTAATTTGCCTTTGATTTCTAAGACCCTAAGGCACTTAGAGATCAGAAAATAGTTCAGTCTATAAAAAAGAAATGCACCTCTCTTCATAGCATTGGTTCTCAAATTGTTCTTTCACGCACTGCTATCACCATGTGTAATTACTTGCAGGTGTCAGCTGGAACGTGGTGTCTTTTGTCTTCTCAAGTGCTTTGGCCAGCAGGGACCTAACAAGCTTTGGTTTGCTGTGATTAATAGATTGGCTGTTGGTCTAAGTGACCACTGGAAAAGGACATCCTGTAAGATAAGAGCTTTCACTGTCGGTCATATGGATTGCTTCACCTCGGAATGTTCCAAAGCACCATTGCTGGAACAGTTTGGACCTGGGTCTGAAGCCAGTGAGACTTTCGTAGACATGCAATAACTTGCAATTCAGTGGTTGAATTCCATTATTGGCACCAGAACAGGGTAGGAAACCCAGTGATCTTGATCACAATTAGACCTGATTTATACACATTATTTGCTTATCATCTATTCCATACCACATCAATTTAGGTACTTAATATGGGCACTTATCACAGCAGTGATTGCTGTCTGCTCCGTTAATTGATTATTTCATTGTTCATTGCACCAATTTTTGTGTGGCTGTCAGGAAGGGTTTTGTTGTTTCAGCTATGTGAGCATAAGAACAGTTCTCCAAATAATCAAAATGGCGTTCAAAAATCCTCAAAATCTCCAAAATGGGATTTTGAATTAGGTAGTGGCTTCAGGGAAAAATCTGAAGAGTGCCTACAGAAAGAGAACAAATTCTTTAGAGATTTTTGGTATCCAGCAGACTGGCTGCTGGAGGCTTTTCAGCTAGCAAGAAACTTTTCCCAGGAAGTTTCTGCAAGTCTCTGACATTTATAGAGTGGCTGTCAGTGTTGCATAACCTCAGGAGCATCATTATCATTGACCTATTGTAGAGCTGCCACTATTTCATGTCCCGTGTTCTTCAGCAGAGGAATGCTTATCAGTGCTTTTCGTAGCTCACCTCTTGTCAGTAAGAGATTTTTGCTGTCTCTTGTTTCTATTTGGGATATGGAGTAAGAGGAAGACAAAGAGGCTCTAAAAATTAGAGAACTTGGAGTTATGAGTTGTTTTCATAAATTTTGGCCAGGGTTAATTTCTTAAAGATAATTCTCGTTTTGTATTTATTTCAAATAACAGATTCTAATGCTGTTTTAATTTTGCTGTTTCATTTTAAACCTCCATTATTTATCAATGTCTTTAAATTGTTTGGCTTGTTCACAGCCCTCTTTAAGGCTTCTCCCCCTCAATTATTTTATCGTGGCGGTTGAAGCGATCTCTGTATAGTCAAACACTACTTTATGCAGATCCCATTGGGGCTATTCACATATCCATATGTGCATGCAGTTCCCACTAATGCTTGTCAATGGGACTTAACATATGAGCATGGGCATGAGAATAGACCCCTTGCTGGGCACTTGACTAGATGGGGGTTTTTTTTTTGATGTTGATCCAGATCACTCACAGCAAACGTGGCTATTATTAGAAATCAGTGCACTTAACAGGACCACCGAGTGCAGCCTCCCTTTCCTTCTCCTTCTTCCACATGGGAGCTGCCTGGTGGGGTTTGCAGGCTCATGGTAAATATTTCTTAGACAAACTGGAATCCAAGGTTATTGCATAAAGTAGCTTTATTCTGTGTTCTCCCTTCTGTTTGCCATGGAACAGTATACAGTTAAGCCACTCCATTGAAGAAAGGGGGAGGTTTTTTAAGGAATGAAGTTGGACTTGGATGTTTGGGCTCTGTCCGTGGCTCCACCTAGGCAGGATGGTTGGAGCGTTAACACTCAGTACTTACGAAAACAAATGGAAAGCTGAGCTAGCTTTGAGCATTTACATTTTACTTCAGTGTACCTGTTTTTAGCATCTTTTGTGGTTCTCATAACTGTGGGCTCCCCACTCTGCTGGTATTCACGTGCCTATAAGTTAAGTGATGACAGAACACTTTCCATCATGAAGTTGAAGTCTTCAATATGTTTTGTAAAACTGATGCATCTTGTGCCATCTGTAATCCCACTCCACTGCAATTCAGGGAGATGCAAATGTTGAATCAGTATTTTTTGTTAACCATATGAAAATAATTACTGATTTCAGAGTAATTTGTAATGAAAATGTGTCCACATCTGAAAGAGGAAATGACCAAATCGTGTTCTCGCAATCTCTTTTTTGCTAGGAGGTTTCCTGCTTTTTAAGCCACACTTTGAGATTTTGGAAGGTTGTTTTTTTTAAAAATGTATGATCCTTGGAGAAGTTTACTGAGCTATAATTCTGGGTGCACTAGGGACCAATGAACTGAAGTAAAGTCAAACACGGGCAGGAAGCACAGTGTTTCAATAGCTAGCCCTTCAGGAATTAATTTACTTAATTTAAATCTTCACTTTCTACTTCACTCCATGCTTTCTGGTTTTCCCTACTGGCACTAGAGCATGAACAAGCCTCTAACAGAGTACCAAGATACACCAATGTCTGTTTTCCAGAGATCTGGCCCTGATCCCCCCAGCTACATGCAAGCAGAACCTCGTACCAGGGCAGAAATCTTGAATTTAGTCCCTGTGGACATCAGAACTGACCTCTGGCTAAACTGGGGGCACATCTCAGACAGAGCCAAATGAGAGCAATTTCAGCACAGAGTTACTCACAGTTATCCATCTCCCAAGGTTGGCCAGTCAAGGTTGGCCAGTCTTTTCTGTTTTAAAAGTTAATTTTTGGTGCTCATAATTTTACCTGGTATTAACCACTAGAAGACATTTTCCAAAATTCATGGTTTTGTCAGGGTGATTTCTTTCTGGAAAACTTTTACCCAAACTAATTCATCTATCCATAAGAAAGGTTCTAGGAAATATTTTTTCAGTGTTACTGTTCTCATAGTTTGACCCTGTAAAGCTCTGATAACTTCCTGCTTTGAAAGCAACAACTAGGAGACTAGCCTACATCATCTGTTTCTCAAGAAATGCTTTATGAAAGTCTTAAAAATCCATCAAATCTCAAAAGCCTTTACAAACTTCACATTTGCTTGTGCTCAGCAAAAATTGTACAGCATTAAACTGTTAAAGTCGGAGCAGGTTTTACAGTGAAGAGGCACCATTTGGGAGGAGGGCACAGAGCCTGTCTCACCATGCAGGGGTTCATGAACACCTCTCTAGAATGTTCTTTCAAATATTTGCTAACTTCTGGGTGCTCAGTCTTGCATTCCCAGCAGTGTCCTGTGAACATCCCCATTTCACGTGCAATTAAATGTCATTTACAAAGCAGGTAATGAGTTAAAATAACCGTGCCCCTGTTGCTTAGGAGGAAGTATGTCTCTTAGCTGGTACTAATAGATGGCAGCTATTAGTTACTCCTACATTAAGGTGCATTCATATTGAAATTTTGTACTGTCATTACAATGCATTTGATTAAAATGCAGAAGAATTACACATTAAATATCATGTGGCTGGATGGAAGCATAATTTAGCTGAGTCTGCAGATGCAGTCATGCAGGTGTTTCTGTAATTCTGATTCACTTAGTAAAACTGTTGATGTTCAGTGGCCCTCAAATCACATAACCATCTGTGGTTCAGTTCCTTGTGAAAGGAATTCCTTGTGCCTTTTATCAGATATGATCGTTGGATTCCGAAGCAAAACTTTTGTGAATTAGGCAACATTTAAATGTTGGGTGTTTTGGGGGGAGGAGAGGTATTACATACATCAGGTATTTCAGCTGGCATTTGTTAACCACAGGGCTACTGCAAGAAGAGGATAAATCCTGGGGTCTTTGTGGGAACCTTGTCTCACTCCAAGGAAGCATTATGCTCTTTTAAATAAGAAAAATTACTATATAAGTCCAGATTGTGTCTGATTTGAAGTTTTTGAAACTAAACCAAGTCTTGTCTTATGCATCTCCCTAACAAAACAGTCAGGTGCCTGAAAAGCACTGAATGTGAGTTTGTATAGGTAGGTTCACATTTTCTGCCTAGACCTTGTATCAATAAATACAACCTTAACAACTGCAACTATTGCATCTTTAGTTTTCATAAAACACAAGATAATGCCAGGTACTTTCGGTGCAGAGCCAGAGAGCTGAGCCCAACACCAGGCGGGTCCACGACTGCCAGCAGAAGCTCCTCTGTCCTTACAGACCTGCTCATTCCCATTTCTTTGCTAGACTGAGAGCTTCTCCAAGGCAGGAAGCCACAGCTCGGAGCAAAAGATGAGGAATAGGAGCAGACAGGTGAGGAAAGCAGGGACAGAGCCGACAGGAGCTCTGGTTCTGTGGAAGGGCTGTGACTGCGGCTTTGCAGTGGAGCTCACTGCTGACCTTCCTATGGTGTTTTCCAGCCCACAGTTCTTCCCAGGCTGGGAACATCCAGCCCTTCACTCCATTTGGAATCAGGCTGACGTAACTTTTAGAGAATCACAGACTTGACATCATCAGAACACAGTGTGAAGCAATCTAGCTAATGTGAAGTTTTGTCTAGAAAGTCTTTCAGGGTTGAGCACAGTGTGAAGGAAAAAAAAAACAAGTCAGAATCACAGGTGGTTTCCTCTTTACCTCAAGGGTCATTGTGTTTACATATTTTCAAAAAGTGACTGAGCTAATTTATAAGAGACTATTATTTTTAAGGAAAAATAAAGACCTCACAAGAATTTTAGTCCATCAGCAACATATGGAAATGAGAAAAATCTGTCCTCAGTTGATGAAATATTTATTTATCATTGAAATCCCAGACATTTGCATCCGATGTAAGGGCAAAACAAATCTTATACGTAACCTCCTAGAGAATTCTGTTAAAAGCAGTTTTGGATACCTGTAAGTAATTATGCTATCACATTCTCTAACGGATTAAATTTGGGCCAAGTAGCAACTACTGTATGTCCAAAAAGATAATGAATTAAAGCAATGCTTTGGCATATCCCCTTTCTGAAATGTTAGCAGCCTCTCAAGTGACTTGAAAAATGGGCTTCAATAAATGGACAGGAAAATATAAGCAATTAAATTCAATCAATAAAGCTGTCCTTGACCAAAGTCCAAACATTAAAAACAACTCCAATTGAATTATGAGAAATCCTTTTCTGATTTTAACTAGATTAGTTTAATCACATGTGTATTGAAGTTGCGTGCCATTCCTCACTAAGTTTATGGAAACACAAAGCTCCGTACTGCTCCCTGTCCCCCACTTCAGCCCAGCTCTGCTTTTCCTTACAGAAGAGCTCTCTGCTGATGAACAAGGTCACTCACTCAGAGGAAAATGGCAGAGCAGGGTTCCAGGTGACAGCCCTGGTTTCCAGTTTCTCTCCCTTTCCTTGACTTCCACAGAACCCCTTGTCCCCATAACTAATCCGCCTCTTTCTTTCCTTTTGTTGAGAAACAGAAACATTTCCAAAACTCTGAAAAGCTACTCAAAAAGTAAACCTCTCCCAAGTCACAAAGTAACCGGAAGGTTTTGACACCACCTCCTCCCCTCATTCTCTCTTCAGCTTTTATTCTACTATACTGATACAGCTGAGGATAAATACACTAACAAAATCAGGGGTGCTCCAAATTACGGTTAGAATGTACATACACACAGAGATAAGCAAACCTGACAATAGAAATTCTTTAGAAGTAAAAAAAAAAAAAACCAAAAAGACAAAAGTCAGAGACCTCTGGAAAAAATATTTTTGCACCACTCAGTTATTTCAAGAACCATTACAAATAAGAGAGTATGTCTAGATTCAAATCCTCCCTGAGAAGTGCAGCTCAGTGGGGAAATTTGGGGATTTCAAACTCTGTGCTGAAGTACTCCCTGTTGCCTCAGAGAAAACAGGAGTTCACCTCCTCCCTTCCCCTGGGGAGGCAGGAACAGCTGACAAATAACTTCACACAAGCCAACCAGCCTTCAGCTGGCAATCACTACACAAGCCTACTTTGCCTGCAGGAGATCCGAACCAGCAACACCTGTGAGCTGGACATTGCTTGGCTGGTTCTCTGAGCTGACCTGTACAAGGAAAGTGATCTCTTGTATTTAGAGGGAGAATATAATATGAGGTTATTTTAGATCTGACTTTTAAGGCATAAAGCACCTAAGATATAAAATAGGTGGATCTGGGGAAGTAATTCCTAAGTAGCCAAGTGTTAGTTGAATTTTTACTCTTAGGGGAGATGAGGTTTTTCAGCAATTCCTTCCAAAATGAAGGCTGAATTATGACAAAACGATTTTCCTAAGATAAGGGACAGTGGATCAGAAGCAAAGTCATTTCCTGTCCTATAAGAAGAAAAGTAAAACACTGCAACCAGAAAGAGGGAGGAAAAGTGTTGGGGGCACTGCGTTTGCTGGACCTGCAGGATGACTCTGGAGACCTTCTCATGAATGCGTCCCCACAAATGCTGTATCCAGATCTTTAGTGGACACAGAGCCAAGTGTGACAAAACTTAATGTGAAATATTACAATAAGAATAATATGACAAACAAATTCCTGGCACTGCAGTTCTGAGAACAGGAAAACTCACGCTGATGAAGTGTCCTACTGACTTCATCTTGACCACATTGGCTGATACTTCAGTGACACGTCAGGAGATCGAGCTGAGTAGAAAGACACCTGAAAAAAGCAACCCCCTTCCTGCTGACAGCAGAACCTCTGCCTTGGACAATCTCTAGCTGTTTGCACACATACTGGGAAGCCCAAGGAGCTTGTATTCCCTTAGCAACTGAAGTTGGCACCTGTGGTATTTGTTTTCAGCGACTGACACCAAGAGTTTGAACTTACATCTGTTTTACTGAATTATGGTAAAACAGTCTTACTAACTGCAAAAAGCAGCTCTCATTTGGACAATGCCATCGAAATCCTTTGCAGCTTGTGCTGCCTGTAATTTCATTTCACATCCCACTCAGAAATTACAGGAAACTGCACAGCACAAGAACATGACAAGTCTTGTGCAGGCTGGGTCTTGACAGCATGACCTATTCCCAGCTTTAAAACTTGCTTATGTACAAGTTTTCCTAATGTCTTTTATAGTTTGTTCATAAAGGATTGTCCACGTGGTGCCTTATCACAAACTGTGGAATGAGTCCAGGAGATGGCAACAACACGAACTGCTGTGGGGGATAACAAGGACTCTGTTATGACTGGGAACGTTTGCAGTACTATAAATAACTCTATCAATATTGTGATAATGGCACTTTAAAGAGGTCTATTTTACAAGTGTTGAATGTAAGAGAGACCACAGCTGTGCTCATTAATTCTGAAGTATGCTCCTCTCTACGTACAATTTGCAGGTGTAACAATAGGAGTGTTGACTCAGTGCAGGTCTAGCTAGTGCTTGGATTAAAAAAAAGGTCACAGTAGCATGATTAGTTCTTAACGAGTCTTTATTGTGTTTGGCAGAGGGAAGGCAAATGATGATAGTTTAATTGAAAACAATAAAAGTAAAATGGAACTTTGTTACAGAATTTAGCTATACGTAAATAGCTTCTCCCCCCCAAAGAGCAAGTACCGTAATTGACAGCAGTAGATCTTTTGATAATTAATTGCAGTAAATTATCACTTGGCACAAAGAAGGCATAATTCTAATTAATTTGCAACCTTTCCAGCATAACACTGAATTGAAAATGGCACTGCTGTAATTTTTTTGAAGCTAATCTAGAACTGGAGTACAAACAACATTGTGATGCTTTCTTGTGTTTCCCTTGTTTGGAGTTGAACTGGGGTGATTCGGTCCTCTCCGCACAATCCCTGTACCTCACAGGGATGACCCAAATGGGCAGGAGTTTCCTGCACAGTCAGGATTAATCTGCCACAGCAGGGGATAATATAATTATGTACAGAGATCCAGGCAGAGAATGGGTTCAGCTGGGGCTCATCTGGGACATCAGTGCCTCGATTTGAGGACAGTCAGGGCTGCAAAGTGTCCCTTTCACTGTCCTTTAAATCTAGGCTTGGTTCAAAATGAAGCTTTCTGGTAATGTGTACAGGCCAGACTGTTTAAACAAAGCTCAGAACTACAATGTCTGTCAAATCCATCAGTTAACTTGAAAATGAAAGTTTTTACCTCTGGCAACACAAATCCCCCTTGGCAACTGCAGGGCCGAGCTATATGGCAAGTCCTCTTGAGGAGGTGTGATGGAAGGAGGTCTGTGGAGGCAGCCAGCTCACAGCACTGGCAGCTTTTAACTCCAAGGACTGCCGGGATGCAGTGGCCAACAAATCCGTCTTAAGCAGGATGCTCGTTGGGTGCTTATGGATGAGGTGCTGTTCCTCTCCTATCATAACCAGAGTTCACAGCGAAGCTCCCCAGCTAATGATTTGTTAATGGGATTAAGATCTGGGCCCCAATCTGTGACTTTGCAAACAGCCCACAACTCTTCTGTGCCTCAAAACTTCTCAGTGTCCCTGGGAGATAATATTTACCTCCCGCACATCAGTGTTGTGAGAATAAATTAACTTTGGGAGAGTATGTTGAGCTCCTTGGAAAACAGTTACTAAATAAGTGCAAATATTATCATATATTAAATCAGATCAGCTATTAAAAACAAGAACAAGTCCTCAGATCTGTAGTCTTCGCTACATCAGTTTCTCCCTCCTTTGCTGATTACTGTTAGCCTTGATAATAATGAACTCAAAGACGATATTAACAGCCTAACCTATACTATGATTTAATCTTGATTGCCACAGATCAAGGTTTGATTTAATTGCTCTAGAATTAATTAGGAAGAGAAACAAGTTATAAAAAAGAATTTTCTCTCTAAATAAAGAAACTGTTTACATTCAATTGGAGTTCATGTTGGAACAAATCATTAAGCTATAAAAGATTACATCTGGGCTAGAATTAAAGTCAAGCCGATTCATTAACCCAAATGGTAGTCCAGAGATTACTAACATGGTATTTCTGCTTTGGTGATCAAAGGATCAAGGATACATGACCAGATGACCCTAATTGAAGCAATCTCCACTGAATTTTGTAAATGAACTTGAAAGTACTCAGAAGATAGTTGTGTCAATGTGGAGAATAAATTTATCCTGGTAGGCTTACTTTATACATAAGGAAAAGGAAAGAAAAGATAATGGCAATATGGCAATACTTTATGAAGTACATAAAGCAAGAATATTTTCCTTGAGTTATGGAGGAACCTTATCCAAATTGTTTATAGTTGTCTGTTAGAGCTTTTGAAATACAGGGAATTTACAGTTAAAAACTTCGTTGCTATTGCCCTGTCAATGACCTCATCACACCTGACCTATAGGGAGTATCTTCTGCTGGGTTAGCCCATAAATCAGCCTGCAGGCAAGGCCTTTCCCTCAAAAGCTGAATTAGGTATGATAGTTTTATTGTGTGAGCTACTGTTCACCGGGGACTGAGTAGAATCTGCTGCCCGTATTTCACTCCAGAGCGCAGGATGGATGAACTCCAGCCTTGGTCCCAATGGGGAAAGTCCAAGTCTGTGCCTCACTGAACCCCTGAACCTACAGACTCTGAACTCATCATCAGGAAGAGATGCAGATGCTTCGTCAAGGTAATGCTTGGAAGTAGAAGCTCAGTTTTTTTCAAATTTTAAATAAGAAAGATTCGCTTAAATGCTGGAAAATGATAGCAGTGTGACTTCTTTTGGAAGCCTGGTATAGACATTAGTGAAATCCTACGTATCCCTCTGTGGACAATCAAGAGTCACTGAGCATAGGAACTTCCTGAAGAGGGAGACTCTGATTCTTGGTGGAAAGGGGAGGAATTGGATGTGATAACTAGTGATGGACAAATTTCAAAAGGTTCAGGGCTTATGCTTGCTTTGGATAACCATCCAGGAGCTTTGATGCATATCCAAAGCTTATCTGGACCTCCTGGGTCTGTAAATATTGGGATGGAAATCTTGCAAGAACAGGCTCTCTCAAGAGGTTTTTTCTCTTTTGGTATTTTGGGCAAGTATTTTCTTGTCACGCTGTAGATACAACAAAAATAGTAATGACAAGACATAAGACCTGTTCTTTAAGAGTACTTCATCAAGTCTAAATCAAGAATAAATATAAAAGTTTCTCTTAAAATGCTTTCCACATCTCCAGACCTTCTTGTGCTTAAGAGGGACAAACTTTTAAAGTAAATGGGGAGAAATATGTCGCAGTTCTTTCTGAAGCTTAACTGTGCTACAGACCTTTTGAGTTGGGTACTGCTGTCATTTAATCTACTTTAGTACAATTGGTTTTATGTATAACATACATAACAATGCTGCAGAGATTTTTGGATAAATGAGGTGTAGATCAAGCTAGCAGGAATACGGGCATCTTCTGAAATGCTGTTTGTGTGTATGGCCATTAAATGAAATAAAACTCTAACTTTCAAAGGCCAGGCTTTCCATGAAATCTCATGTATGCTTGAGAAAGTTTTTTATGTGTAAGTACCCATGTACATTTCCCTAGTTCTCCATAGGCACAAAGTAGATTATAGTTACTGAACTGTTTCAACTGGTTTTATAGAGGAGTGTTTTTGGTTTACCCACTAAAAATCCAGTTATAACTAAAATATATATAATATCTATCATGTAGTATAACTAACATAGAGTTATACAGAATAAAGTTTCCTTGGATGAAAAGGAATGGGCTCCTGAAGCTGGGAGAGGGGTCTGGCCTCTCTCTCAGGCTGGAGTGACAGAACGTGGGCACCCTTCTGAGAGCTGTTTCCAGGACTGGCTGGAGATGAATCAGTAGGTTCAGTTAGGTTTGTTTTTGGAAATGTGACAAAACTCCTGAAGACAGGGCTGACCTTCCTATACATTTGTTTTAATATTGGCAAACAGTTAAAGTCCACACCATTTCTGAAACACCAGCTTAGGCAGGGGAGAGTTTCCTGTGACTGAGTAACCTTTGAGGACACCTAAACCTGAGGCTCAGGCTTGGTGCCAAGGCATGGGGCAGCACCTGCCCCCCTCAGCACTCAGTGCAGACACTGAGCACAGAACCTGCTTTGTAAAAGCCTGCAGAGTTTCAGAGAAAGCTCAGTAAAACAGGTCTGTTGATTAAGCCCACCACTGTTTCAGGTACAGGTGTTATTGCAGGATTGGAGGGGAAGAGGTACCCTCTGCCCTACCTCTCAGAGAAAGGATAAAACCAGTAACCTTCTCACTGTGGTAGCACAGGCTGGTGGGAGAGGCTGAAAGAGAAGATTCTCCCCCATGGTGGCTGGGGGAGAGGAATTTGGTTCCTCCAGACAGGAGTTGCAGGGGCAGATGCCCCAGATGAAGTGCTGCCACTCCTTTTTCCTAAAGACCAGTATGAGATAATGATGGGGAGAGTTGACAGCTGAAAGGCTTAAAAATGCTGCTTAACCTTTTGGCCAGCTCACTTATGGAACTGTAAACGTCAACAGCACTTTAAGTGAGTCACAGCAGCACATGGCAACTAGGATGGAAGCAAGGCCTGGGGAGGGACTTCCTTTGAAGACCACAATGGTCGTGACCAAATCAACTTCTTCTCATAACAGAATAAAAAACCCTCATGTGTCTTTTAAGGGTCGAGCTTTGAAGAGCTCTGAGAAGGACCCCAGCAGCTGGGGTTTACTACTGAGCAGGAGCTGGGAGCTGATCTGTAAGATGAGAATTTGTGGTTCCTCAGTGCTGGGAAAGAGGGCCTTTGAAACCCACAGCTAACAAGTCCTAACCTGTAGTCCAGCATTATCCCTACATGGACACGGTATCACTTAACCATTGGTTTGTTATTCTGGATGGTTGTTAAGAGCCTGTGGCCTGCTATTTCCATCTACCTCACAGGCTGAAGTCGTTGCTGCCTGTGTGTCTGAGCCAGTGGACCTGGCTGTGTTCCTCTCCCATGGCAGCCAGTGACCCAATCCAGCTCCAAGTCCATGGGAGTGTCTCTGTTGACTCCAGCAGAATCTGGCCAAGGTTTTGGGGAGCTGGCGAAGCCCACGGAGAGCAGCACACTGCGCTCTCCCAATGAGCACTGCAGCTCCTGTGTGCTGAGGGAGATGCTGTATGCCCAGGGAGCACAGTCTGGCCCCTTCGTAGTAGCAACATCTAAACATGAGATGGCAAGTAAATAAATCCATACAAACCCAGCCAACGCACGCAGCAAAAATTACCATCCTGTTCAGGAAGCAACAAATCAGGTCACACGTTGTTGTCAGAACTATTTAAATTGTCATTGGCCATGTCACCCTTTCTTTTTTTAGCTGCCTCAGTAAGCCACGTTTTGGCATCTTTGTACTCAGATGGATATATCTTCAGTAGTGCACATGAAATCTAATGTGTTAGTAACTTGGGGAATAAATTTGCATCCAACACTCCATTATTTTTATCTTGTTTTTCTCTTTAACCAAGTCACAAAAAGTCTACACTTCAATCTCCAAGTATTCCAGAATGGTACAGCAAAATTAGGCAAATTAATTACATATTGACATAACAGCACTAAGAATAGAGATCTCTACAGAGCTTTGCAAAAAGAGGCTTTTCTACAGATGGAAAAACTTAGACACCGAGTTAAGGTTATTTCTGTAAAAAACCCCCACAAGATGAAAACAAGTAGTTCAAGTGTCTGCTCATGTAATCAGGCTTGGTTCCTTGTTTTTTTCCCCAGTGTCAGGTTTTAACTGCCCCAGAGCTGTCAAATAGACCCTGGAAGCTGGCGGGGAGGTGAGAAGATAAACCTTGCACAGGGTTTCAGACATTCAAGGGATAAGACTGGCTGAGGTGCTTAAATACCAGATCTAACTAACATCCAACCGAGGCCTTTAATGGGACTGAGGTAGCAGCTCATCACTGGGAAGGCCTTGGTTTGCTGCCATCCAAGAACCGGCGCAGAGCAGAAGACCACCCTTGTCCTCACAACCCCCCTGCCCAGAGGCAATGAAGAACAGAGATGTACGGAGCCAAACTGACACATAATATTTGTTAATGGAGAGTTTCTAGATTTGCATGAGTGGGTCTATTCCTTATTTTGTCTTCCCCTGAGGCAGCCCCCCTTTCCATGTACTCTCAGAGAGCAGAGACAGCAAGCTGGGTGAGCTACTCACTGCCATTCTCACATTGTGTGCTAAATTATAATTCCCTATTTTAGGTAATAAACGGGCAATAGGAATGAGGTTCCTGTCTCCTTGGTGTTTCTGACCTGTTGGGTGTGCTGGAGTTCCTTCTGCAAGAGGACAGATAACATACCCACCAACTAATGAAGGGCGCTCAGTGAGAGCTCTCATGATTAAAAAATAATCCTATTGGTAATCATACAGATAGCAGAGTCAGACTTTAAAATCATTCCATCCCTGCAGGGAACAGGTCTGTAGAGGTGCTCTCTGTGTGGACCAGGATGGGTCAGTCCCAGTGCCTCTTCTCTTTGGGGCCTGTTGGAGAGTTGTGGTGGGGTTTCATGAGGTGGGAGTCCCATCACCACATCCCACACCAGCCACCGACAGCTGCAAAACGCTGGCTGGTGTCTTTCAATGCAAGCCAGTGCACAGCTGGGCAGTATTCCTTACATTTTTCTGAAAAAAATCTGAAATATCTTGGGAGAGGAATCTGCATGTTATGCAGGAGGAGAAACAAGGGGCTGCCCTGCCTGGCCTCAGAGCAGCCACCTTCCACACACAGCTGCCCCATCGTGGCAGGTCTGGGGCTCCTCTGCTGGTGGGTTGGGCAGGGGACTACCTCTGCTCCTGCCAAAATGTGAAGCTGGGCAAAGAACCTTTCCCTTTGCCTCAAGAAAGCCAATGGATGGCTAATCTCAGCCAGCTGTCTGGTGACTTCTTTATTTTTTAAGGCATGGTGTTTCCAGGTGTGATAAGTAATCAACCCATTTCCTGAAGGCAGCTGAAAGTTGGGAGCGTTAGTAATGAAAGTCCAGACTCAGTTTTACAGCTGCAGTATTTTACACAAGGTTAGTAACACAGTTTGAAGGAACTCTGTAGCTGAGAGAAACAGGAGACTTTTCTGTCTCTAAAGTGAGACGTGTACCACATATGCAGTCACTGCAGCTGAGTTTAGAGATTTTCTGAAATACATGAGTTGTATATTCTCAAATATTCAGCATTTATTTTTAGTCAACTTTTTGAAACTTCGGTAAAACTTTTATGAGAATTTTGCTACTTGGCCTCCAAAGCTGCTGGGGGACATGTGCAGAGTCTTAAAGGACAGATGAATATGAGCTACCCTGTAACTGCAAAAATAATGTTTTAAGGTATCTTAATTGGAAATGCTAAAAAGAATCATGTGAGTCGTAAGGAACCTGAAAAATCAACCCATGTATTTTAGCACCTGCAGGAGCTTTTAAACCCCACACCTAAAACCCCTGGCCTTGATTACAGATATCTGATGAGTCAATGTATTCAATCTTTGGTCAAAAGGTCACTCCACTGAATTCCAAAACACATGTAAATTTTTTTTTTTTTTTAATATGCACATGGAATATTACCATAGCTGTTACTCTGCTCTTCTGAATAGCATCAATTGTAATGCTGTAACAATCTGTGGGGGTGAGATTTTGCAGCTGGCTGCCTGGTTTGAGCTCCTTGGAGCTGCAGGCCTGCAGCAGAGCCAAGTCCAGGCTCTGCTGCTGGCACAGGACATCTCCAGACTGAGCATCCGAGATGGTGCAACTCGGCGTGACAGACAGTCATAGGTGTCTGCAGACAAGATGTAGGTGTCAAAAATAATAATTAAGATAAAAAACACCTGTTCCAAACTGATAGCTTGATTTGGAGATGGTGAGATAATGCCAGGTGATGGCATTGTACCCCAAGGGAGTGATCCTGCGATGGGCAAGATGAGTTCCTCCCTGGAAGTGTCCCTCTCTTCCTTGACTGCCAAGGCAGCTGAGCAGCTGTTTCAGAGTTGACATCTAGATGTTAGGCAGTAAAATGTAACTGAGGTGAATCCACCCTTCATGCCCAGATGAGACATGCTGTCTTTGTACACAGAATGTACATGCGATGCAAGACCTTAACAGAGATCTGCAAACAAGGTTAAAGCACAGACCAATAATTGCAAAGACCACAACTCCTAGGATCTGGATGCTGCCCCTCTCACACCCTGAATCCTGGAAAAGCAGCTTTGGGCTGGGTTTTTCAGGGTGTTTAGGTGTGAAATCATGCTGGTTTCAAGCAATTCATCCAGCTTGCTGTCAATCATTTAGACATCTAAACACATTCTTGCCCTTAAAACTCTGTCTCCATTTCCCTGTTTTCAGCACAGGGATAGCCCCTACCTGCCAGGCAGGATTACTGTCCCCAGCGCTTTGAGGTCTTTGGGTGGCTGATGCTGCTGGTAAGAAGTGCAGGCTGATCATGAATTTCAGATTGTCTTGCACGTGGTGCAGTGCAGACAGCACAGCCCCGGGCCCCGCTGCGCCGAGCACCGCCACAACCAACCCCAGGCTGCGGCGACAAAATCCGTGGCACCAACTGGTCTGTGAGATCAGCTGCTCCCTTCCTCCTGCCTTCCTACTCCTGCTGCTGCCTGACTCAAGGGCCCGACAGCAAGCAGCACCCAGGTAGTAATTCTGGTCTTTGTTGTACCAGCACCAAAAGATTTGCTCCGTTCCTTAAAATGCAGCTTCTGAAGAGAAAACCAGCCAGTTTTCTCTGCGTTGCTGGAGTGTGGCTTGCGCACTGCACAGGAGCAGGCAGGGGATGCGGGTGGGAGCGTCCGTGCGCTGCCGCAGCCTCCCAGTCAGTTGCCCATCTCTCCCAGTAGATGATGCTAAAGCGCGATTGTTTTCAGCAGTTTTAAGGAAGTTGAAGATTTTATCAGGGGAAATCCGAGGTGGTAAGAAGGCTTCTGGGGCTCAGTGCTGCAGGGGAACATTCTGCAAACATCCTGAAAAATCCGTGGACCGCTTTGCTCCTGTGTTGTCTTATTAACAACTTGAACAGTAACAGGGTTAGAGGTTATGTGGGTTTTTAGGATTTTTAAACAGGCCTACTTGTGTATTTCTGCAGTCCTTACAGCTCAAGCACAACGCCACTTCACACTGTCTTACCATGCCATTTCTTGACTCTCTCGCCATCACAGAGCTCCTCACCTTCATTTCTATATCGTATTAATTCCATATTTCCTAACCTCTGTTCAGGCCAGTCAGACCCATCCGAGGTAAGTCATTTGGACTGAGATATTTAACAAGAGCTGAAGCTTTCTGGTTGCTTTTGAAATGTGCAGAAATGTGTATTACTAGAAACAAAGCAGCATTTTGCCTGTAAATACTGCTAAAGTTCAGATATGCTTAAGCTCCGGACGCTCTCTGGAGCCAGGAGAGGAAATGTTTCTGGAATGGGAAATGTAGGCTCAGATATACATTTCTCTGGAATTTAGGAAAATTACTGGGAGTTTGGCCTCGCCTTTACTTCCATTAGAATTTTTCTGAGGACTTCTACAGCAGCCAATATAATTCATTTTGAAATGAAATTTTAAAGTCCAGAGATTCATCTGGAAGTTATTAATAAAAACAATAAAAATACAAACTTAAACTCACTTCTTTTAGTTAGAAAAATTGCCTACATTTTTTCAGTTAGGTACATTTTGTACTTCTACAGCTGAAAAGTCTTTTCCCCCTCTTTTAAGAAAAAAAGACAAGTTATGAGTCTCTTTATGAGACTTCTGGGGTCCACTGTAATGACACCATTTGGTTCCCAGGATCCAGGCCGTTAGTCCTGCGTTGATGTGCCTTCGGAAACATGCACAAGATCCTGTCTTCACAGACAATTTAGAACAAAGCATATTTTGGGAAAAGAATATATGGAAAGACAAAAGGATTTCTCTGGATGCCATGTCTGGTATGTGGACGGGCTTGGAGGAGAACTTGATTCTTCATCAAGGGCTGGGTGTGCTGGACCATCATTGCTGCTGTGTTGATACATGCATCAGTTATGCACCAGGGCTGTCAGATGTAACACCACCACCACCTCCCCCCTTCCTAAATTCCTGTAGGCAAACATAACACATCTTGTCAGGGATCCAGCGCTGATGTTGCCTTGTCCCGACTGATGCAGTTCCTTGGGTCAGGAGTATATCCTGGGACAGTGAAAAATGCATCAAGATATATGGATGGGTTTGTTTTCTTCAAAGCCCTTGGACTAGAATCAAATTGCCTGGAGGGAACATTTAAGAGTCTTTTACTCTCTTTTAAGAAAAGAGATTCTGCAAATATTACTGGGTTTGCAGTTTTCTTGCACTGACTGTATTGGGTTTTCTTGGATTCTCCAGAGATGTTGTCTATTTGGTGCACACTGCAAGCAGCCACTGCAGAGGCTGTTTAATAAATGGAGATGTATCCCCTGCTCTCTGGAGATCATGCTCATCAAACTGGGCTTTCTTCTTCACCCACCTTGGAAAAAGGTTATCAACGGGAATTGGACAGATGGAAGTTTTACAAAGGTAATGAACAGGATGAACTCAGTTCTATGTGGGCTTTTATGGTGATGGATGAGGTGGAGACCAAGCCAGGTGGCTGTGGAGCAGGAAAGTTTACTGACAGCAAACTGCAAGAGAGCTGGAAATCAGCCTGATGGGCTCTTGGATCAAATTCTGAACTAAATGAGCAGTATTATCCTTTCGGGATAGGGGGACAACAGCAAGTATGCAAAGCAGAATGGATAGTGGGATTTGTAGAGAAACTCCAGGAGAAAGATCAATAATTACATGAAGTGGCAATGAATGTGAAGTACAGCATGAGAAATCTGACAGAATTGTGCTCTTTCCACCCCAAGTAAGGCAAAGTATGAAATTCAGTATGCAAGAGAAAAATGGGATTTTCTCTGTTGTCAGTGACCTTCAGTAGCTTTTACAAGTGGAATAGTTATTTAAAAAAGGATGGCAAGAGCTTACTTCACTTTGGACTTTGTCACTATTAGAGGGACTTGGAAAAGAAGGATAAATATGGCTCATACAGACTTTAAAGCAGCTAAATGCAATTGCAGAATGAATTACTTCAGAGTTACATGCTGTTATTAGAGTAAGTGTAAGGTGCTATCCTCTTCAAAATGGCCAAAAAAAATAAAATGGGAACCTCCAAGCAACAGTATTCTGACCTCACCAAATGCCTTTGTCTAATTTAGACTGCATTAGCAATTGTGTTCTTCACAAAATCCATGCTAGGAGAGGGGAGGATTTATAGACAGCATAATGTCCTTAAGGGATTCACACAGTGAAATTACCAAATGCATTTAAAAATACAAAATTAGCACTTTTCATCCATAAATTTCCAAAGTTATATTTTAAAAGGAGGACATTACCTAACTCCATGTGAACTAAATAACTTTAAATCAAAAGAGACAATTTATGTTTGGAAGATGTTTACACTTGAAATAAGAGCATCATTTAACATTTTTTTGCGGTTCTGTCATACTGATTTATCTCCCAGATTTGTGGAGGTCACTCTTATTGGTAGAAGTCAGCATTTGTTGTGTTTTGCAATGCAAAAATTCTTTTCATTCCCTAACACTAGAACAATATTTCATTGAATTGCTCTGGTTTATTAGACTAGTTGCACAGATGTCCTCTCTTCCTGAGCCAGATGTACGGAGTGCTGCTTCCAGCTTAGCCCAAACTGGAACATGTTGACAGAATAACATAACTGAGACCAGACATATTGCATTTTACACTAAAGGTCATGCAAAAAGCACAGGCTGCATATAGCATGGGCTGTTTTACATAAACACACATTTGGTTCAGCTTTGGTATAGGGATTACTGAAAGAATGCTTGGGGAGGACAAGCTATAAAGCAGTTGGAAAGATCTGACTGTTGTTGAATGAATTACCCCAAACTGGTACATCTCTGTCAGAACAAGTGTGAAGGGCTCTCTGCAAAAGGAGGTGAGAGAAAACCCTCTCAGAGGCAGAAGCTACTTGGCAAGTTGAACAGGAGATTTCCCAAGGACTTTTCCAGTGCAGTGGGTTTGATTCAGTACTGTCTTTAACTAATACATTTCACCAGCAAAAACCATTAGAGGAGAGTAAGAAATCAAATTGCCCAGCAAGGAAGTTGCATGAATGCAGGCAAAGCCAGGGTGTTCCCAGTGGCTGCAGTATCTGTTTGGATGAGAGCTTGAGGGAAGCATTCATGGATCCAGATGTTACAGATGGGGAAGGATTGTCCTTCAGAGCAGCCACAACTTGAAATGCTTAAATGTCACACTCACATGAGCTGAAGAAGCAGACAAGGACCTGGAGCCAGATGAGTTCATAGAAGCACAGAATGGTTTGGGTTGGAACAGACCTCAAAGATCATCCAGTTCCAACCTCCCTGCCATACGCTGGGACACTTCCACTACAGCAGGTTGCTTCAAGCCTGGCCTTGGACACTTCCAGGGATGGGGCAGCCACAGCTTCTCTGGACAACCTGTGCCAGGGCCTCACTACCCTCACAGGGAAGAATTCCTTCCCAATATCTAATCTAATCCTTCTCTCTGTCAGTGTGAAGCCATTCCCTCCTGCCCTGTCACTCCAGGCACCTGTAAACAGTCTCTTTCAATCTTTCCTGTAGGTTCCCTTCAGGCACTGGAAGGCTGCAATTAGGTGACCCCAAAGCCTTCTTACCTTCTGTTCTACAAAAAGGGTGCAAAACCAAGCCAGGACCATAATTTCCCATGTTTCTTTGTTAACCAGGTTGGTCTCGAGTGGTAGAAATCTTGCATGGTACATGCCATGCTGCCCTCAATCCTGGTGACAGAGGAGAGGAACAAAACCCCTCTGAATTCTGGAATTCACCTGTGACTTGCAGCAAGGTTGGTTTGTTTGTTTGGGTTTTTTGCAAGAAACTTAATCCCTCTCAGTTTTCTGACCTGAAAACTGGTATAACCTTTAACTTCCTAAGGAGTCTGTTCAGTTTAATTAATCAGCGTTCATAAAGTGTTTGAATTAAAAGTACAGTATGGACTGTAAGTGCCAAGGATTACTGGTACTACAAACAAATGAACAACAGCAAGTGACTGTAAGCACACTGCAAAGGAGGAATGTCATTAAGAAAAGAGGTCCCATTTCAAGCTGCCAGATACAAAGGAGTGAGTCATTTATTTTCAGTACGAAAAACATTTCAGTGTTGTTCTTTAAGTGATTCTGCTTATGATCATTACTCCTTAGCTAACTGCTATAAATACTTTGAAGTGGTGACACGGTCTTCTATTCCCACCTAGAAATGCGGAAAAAAGAGGAGAGGAAAATAGAAAAATAAAAATAGCTGAAGAAGACATGTCTGCTTTGCCACACGCTAAATTCAGTCATTTTTGTCTGATGCATAGCTTTGCCTTTTTCTTCCTGAAGACATCTCTGTGTGTGTGAGGACTGTACTGTCCCATGCTTTGTTGTTACAGTCTGACCAAGATTTATGAGTTGGTAACCGTCTAAATTCTGGATCACAAAGCATCGTTTTTGTTCTCTCCTGACCTTAGCTGTGACCTCTGGGACTGCAGGCAGAGAGAAATGTGTGACTTGGGTACAGTCAGGCAGGGTAACGCAATCTGCTGGCACTGCTAAAGCACAGCGTCACGTTTCTGTGACACAGTGCATTAAACTGGCCCGCAAAGGAGTAGCAAAGGGTACGAGGGGCGGGAGGAATTTCAGTCTCAAACATTTCCAAGCGATGCCCTGGCTCTCTTGGATATACTCCGTACACCCAGTAACAAATGAGCAGGTTATGAGTTAAATTGACAGGTTAATTTAGCATACAATAATCTAACTGGTTTTTGCAGTAGTTGTGGTTTGAAACAAAACTGTGGAAATCCTGCTACCTGAGATTTTGGAGCAGAAGATGTGTGTGGATACATGTACCTGCTTATTTTATTCATTACAATGACGAGTGCATTTGCTGTCCATGTTCTGTTTAACGAGGTGCACAGAGCAGGCTGGTCCCTCCTCTCTGTGCTCCTGCCTGGCTGCCAGACCACCCAGCCCTCCTGCACCACGAGGGCTTTTCTCATGCACTGCCTCACCTGTACAGCTCTGTCTGGTCCTTGCAATAGAAAATCTTTCAATATACAGCAGGGCTGTCAGTTCTTCACTAACATAAGGTTATTGAGATATTTTAACACTCTGAAGAAGAATCTTCTTCCAAAGAAGGCCCTAGAGGGACACTTGTTTAAAACTGGAGTAGCACAGTGGCAAATTGGACTCAGATCTCCAGCAGGAATTGTCTCCATTCCCTTCTCCCATGCAGGTAGTGACAAATGGCAGCCAAACCCTCTGGATGATGCTGCTCCAGACTGAGACAGGATCATTAGGAAAACATGAGTTTGCTGAGCTCACGAAGTGACAGGGCTGTGCAACTCCCAGGGCACAGTGACACAGCAGGCATCACTTGGAGAGCAAAGAAAATCCTTCCTGCTCTTTGAAAGACTGAGCCGATGATCTTCCCTTTGGGAAAGAAGTGGCAGCACATGGCAAGGAACTGGGGCCTCACAGAAAGAGAGGAAGCAGAAAATAAAATTTCAGAACTATCCTTCTGATCAAGTCTGTTATTTGTTTCACATATGAATTTGCCAATCAGTAAAAATTGATTTTACCCTCTGAGCACTGAGAGTTCCTAATTTGAATTTAGCTTTGAATATCTGCTACTGGAAATCTGTCACAAAAACCAGTGCACTTTGGCTGGGACATGTGACCTTTTACCTTGCTGATTCCAGAGGAAAGCTGTTGCTGGTTATTAGGGATTAATTTTTCCCACGATAGTGGTTTGGAGAAGAGCAAGAAATAACTTGGAGCTCTAAGGAGGTTCTTGCCTCTGTTATTTTCAAAGCTGTAATTCTGGTCCTATGTGGAAGTGACAGAGGAGAAACTGAAAATTCCATGGCTCCAATAGAGGACAAGCCCCTTGCAGCACAGGCTCCCTTCTGGCAGGTATGAGGTGAAGGTGGTTGATGAGGTCGGGGTGGGATCCCTGCTCTGTGCCTTCCAACACTTCAGTGCATTTAGAGAAGAAAAATTCTGGTCTCCAGCTCTGTCACTCACAGACTTCTTTGCAGAACTATGTTTCTTGCAAAATAATTATAACTGCAAATTAGGAATGGGGGTGTTCAGCACCTCCTTAAATCTCCCTCATATGCATCTAAAATAAAATGAGTGTTGCAAAACTATTGTAACCTTCTGGTATAGGTTCAAGTCAGACATGAAACTGAGATGCTTCTTTAGTAGGAGCAAACACTGTATATGCTTGATTTACTGCCCTTTTCTAATCCCAGCAAACCTATTTTCTGCACTAAACAGTCCAGGGTATTTGTAGCAACTTTAAATGTACAACTTAAATAAAGCACGGCTGATCTTAGTCTCACCAGGCTTTCGTAGCACAGCTTTTGGCCCTGTGGGTGCCATGCCCTCAGCTCCCAGTGGTGATGCTGTCTAGAGAAAAAGGCATTCAGGGTTGACACCTGCATGAATCGAGGGACATTTTCCCATTGCCCTCTATGGATCAGTTTGGTTCAGACTGATGTTTCCCAGGGCTTGGTGGGCAAAGTGCAAGGGGACAAGAGCAGAGGAGTACAAGCCAAAGTTCATTGGGTTGGGTGAATTGTGGTTTTGTTTGCTAGTGGCAGGATTCATCTTTTCTCAAGAATGCTGCTGCTTCGAGGTCCTCTAATTGCAGATGGATATCCAGGGACAGGCAGAGCCTAATGTACCACACCAGCCTTACCATCCAGGCTGTATTTTCTTTCTGGAGAAATTACTTTCCAGATTTCAGTGGGCTTTGTTCTTATTTAAAGGTATTTTCTAACAGCCTTTGTAAAAGAGTGGTTCTCAAAGCTCTAAAATCTCATTTTGGATGTTCAGCTAAGTTATAAAAAAGAGGGGTTGAAATCAGTGCGACAAATTCTTTCCAAAGAAAGTGAGGGTTTGAGTCATTCTGAATAATACCCACATTATGGATGGCCTAAATCTATAATGCCTGGGTCAAGAGCAGACCAGAGTCTAGCTGAGATCTTGAGATACCATTTAAACATATATAACAATTATGATCTTCACTTTTCTAATAACTGGAGTCTTCAGCAAGGAAAAAGAGAAGTACTGAGTGGAAAATATTACAGTCAGGGTATATTTTACTACCTGAAGTATTTTATTGACTGCTTCAAGGAAATCAATGCCTTAAGTAAGCATAACTACATTAGGAAAAAAGAGAGATTGTTATATGCATTCCTGTGTGTTAAGTTCCTGCTGTATGTTTTATGTTACATGCAACTTGTTGAGCTGGTTAGGGTTTAGGAAATGCTTGAGAAAGGAAATGATCTTGACATTCGCAATTTATTTGTAAAACAGATGCAGAAACTGAAGGTTAAAAAAAAAAAGATTTGTCTAAGCATATGATGGCATAAAAATTGGAATAAAATGTGAAATAAATCATAGGGACATATATGGAAAATAAATGCATTAAAACCAATTTAAAATTGTGAGGAATAATTCAAAAGAAGGAAACAAATGCAAGACTAGGCAACACAATATATAGCATAGACGTGCCTGGACTTCAAGTGGAGTGAGGATGGCTACGTGTGTCTGCACTTACTGCAGAATTCACCAGGGCAAGCACCTAATCCCAAACCTTTTGCACAGGTTTAAGCAGGGTACAAAAAGCTTATGCTCCATGTTTTAGAAACAACACAGGTACCTATTAATGTTCCAAATAGATATTTCTGTTCTAACGTCATTACTGTGAATTAACACATCAAAGACCTACTTATTTCCAACCATCACATAATCAGAATTTCCTGAGCAGCTCCCAATAAAATTGATGGCATCCTTAGCCCGGCATTGAGGAATCTCAGTGTAGATGTACATGTTTTAAGGACTTCTGGGTCATCATATGGTCAGCAATGTATTTTCTCCTGTGGTTAAGCCCTCCGATGCCATGCTATGTTTGCCTTGAGGCTTGTTTCAAGGTCTTGATTAACGCCACCACTCCATGCCTAGTTAAGCTGGCAGAAGCCTGTTCTGCAACCAAAATGGGTTTCCTGTCCCCCCGTGCTCTCCAGATGGTTGTTTGTGCTCCCTCCCCCTGTGTCAGCACAGGTGTTTCTCCGACTATGCAGCGAGAGATCAGAAAACTGATCTCAGCGTAAACTGACCTGGTTTAAAAAGAAATTCCTGGTTGTCTGACAGGCCATTTCCTTGCCTGGGTTCACTGCATGAAGGGGGAGTGACCGCGGGGCTCCTTCTCTGCTCAGCTGCTCTGGAAGTCTGGGGAAGTGCATGAAAATACTTGTGCAGTCTCCAGGTATCAGTGTTCACCTGGACCATGGACCTCCTTACAGACCTGCACGAGGAGAACATTCACCCAGCTGCTGAAGAAGCAGCTCCCTCTGCCCGTATCAGCTGTACGAGCAAGGCCCTGCGGGATCTGCAGGCACTGTTTAAGAGAAATTGCTGGTGCATACACTCTTCCCTCATGGTGAGGGGATTCCTTACAATAGAAATCAACCCAAACTTTGCCACTAAATACATTCTAATTTTAGTCCTTTAAAATCTGGGAAGGTTTTCTCACTGGTGAGGTTCTAGGCTGCAGTAGTGTATTTTCAGTGGCATAGGAACAACTTGATACTTCCACACTAAAATCCAAATCTCATGGTCTCCTGTAGACACTGCAGTTCCTTTTCATTTCCCTTAGATTAGGAATAGCCAGTTTATGCCCTAAAGGCTGGATTCAGTCCACCGGGAAAGATCATCAAGTGTGCAAAGAAGATAAATTTCTTGGTGGCCCCAGCTTGTTTACAGACCCCATTTTCCATGAGCACAGTGATCTTCTACCTTGCATCACCTGAAGTGTCCACCACAAGACAGAGCCCGGTCTCTCTCCCTGACATGACAATGACATGTCTCCCTGCATGATGGCATCACACAGGGAAGTGAGATTGTCCAGCCAGGTGCCGACTGCATTGTCTGTCACATGACTGATTACACTGCCGTAAGTCACCACACCTAACTTCTCTCACTCATTCAAAACGAAATCTATCATGTTGTGCTGGATATGAGTATTTTGGTCAAATGGGAGCTACAGCTTTGGTCATTGTAAGCAACAACTCTGAGTTCTGGCTTCTCTATGTGGTTGTGGTTCCCACATGTCCTCACTGTGGTTTATTACCCGAGTTAGGCTTCAGCAAGTTTTATCTTTAAGATCCTGCTTACCCTCACATGGCTTGGCACAAGGCTTTAGAAAATGGAATAGGTTTTGGGCATCTCCCACATATGGAGTGGTACCAAAGCTATTCAGATGACTGACATTCCTATTGAAAGGACAGAAGATGAAGATGAATGCAGTGCAAATTTTTGGGTTGATGATTTGCATTTTAACTGGGTGCTGTCTCAACTCTAACAGCAAAATCTGTATATTGACCTGAAATGTGCCTAGTAAGGTTTAAAAACTAATTTGATTAGTTTGTGAAAAAAAAATGCTTGTTGTAGAACACAGCTTTCTACATCAAGTATCAACAAGGCTTTTAAGTGTTTTTGAGCTTGATTCCCTAATATCAGGGATCAGTATTTCTTAAATACTATGCAAAGATTGTAGAGGAGAGGCTGGCTGTTTTTGGGCTCAGGTGTGCTCCAAAATGCTCTTCTTGTCCATTTGAGCCCTGTTTTTACACAGGTCCAGAACGACACAAGGTTCCGATGTAGAAGCTGCTCCTACCCTTGCGGCTGAGCCGGCTGCTCGCGGTCCCCGGCACAGAGGACATTCCCTGCACTCCTGGCGACAGCGAGCCAGGCGGGAGCAGCGCCGTGTCCTTCGTGAGCCTGCTCGCCCTGCACTCGTTCTGCCACACTGAGATGCATCGCTGGTGCCTGGAAATGATGCTGGTGTGGAAGGTGGCAGAGCCAGAATGCAGCCGCTTCTCATTAACGAACGTGAGCTGGTTTGATTAGGGGTGCAGCAGAGGCATCTGCGTCTGGCCTCCCTAACAGAGCATCTGAAATACACCATCAGGACCTCACCCCCCTTCCAACTTGTTAGACTTAATTAAGCTGCAAGCTTTTTTCTTAAAATAATAGAAACTGCATCAGGGAAAGAAGGTAAAGCAAAAAAAAAATAGAAATATGTTATACAATGGTACAGGCATATCTTAAGGATTGAAGGAAAACCAAAACTCTTTCAAGTCTTTGAACTTTTACGAAAGAGAGTAAAAGCAAAATGAATCATCGACATTATAATAATTAGCTCCATTTACAAGCTTTTGTGGAAGATTTTTCTCAAACAGCTATTTTGGAATTCAAATCCTATTTTTGCTCTTGTGTTTTACCTGCGTTTGAGGTAAAGCGTGAAATTTCCTCTAAATGCCACCCCATAGTAGTTCATCCTTAGGTTATTGTTTTAAACATAATTGAATTGCTGGGGTACGTTAAACATTGCAGCGTTTTAAGCAGGGGAAATAATTTAATGATGTGGTCTTTAAGACAGTTAATTAGCCTGGCATGTATGAAAGTGTAACAAGAACACCACCTACTGTAAAAGTGAATGTTCTACACTCCGCAGCACTAATTCCTGATAGCTTCACCCTGCATGGAAATCATTAACCCCTTTTTTGTCAAATGTTTTTAGGCAAAATTACTGAGTTTGGAGTTGGTGATTGCAGTTCTTGCCTACATTAGCCAGAGGAAAGATCTAAGAGGTAAAATAAATCACAATCGGTTTAAACATCAGGAGTGATCCTTTCTGAAAAGATTATTCTGGGGTCTGATACTAGTCATTTTCATAATGATGATGGATTTTTTAGCTGGAAATAGTAAGGATTTAAATAAAATTTCTGGTGATGTCAGCACAGTTTTTAGAAAATTGCTTGTGTTGACCCTTTTGCAATATTGCTGGGCTGGTGGCTTGATTTATCCACGATAGGATGGGCTGGAAGGGATAACATCCAGCACTTGCTCTGTGGCCTCAGCAGGAGGTGACGGAGGTCATGGTGCAGGGAAATTTCTGTGGTCCCTCCATAGCTCTTGAGCTCTGTGTTTTTGAGGACAGCAAGCAGGATCTGCATCCCCCGTGCAGCCTGAGCCAGTGCGGAGCCGAGTCCCACCGAGCACCTCAGGGTCCAGGAGCTCTCTGCTCCCAGAGAACTGCTGGCACTTTGCAGCATTTGCCCACTCATCCACATTTGTCTCAAAGCAAGGCAGGACAGAGGCTTCCCAAAAAAGTCTGCAGGATTGGACCACCCAGAGTCTTCAAAACGCCATCACCAGCTTTTATCAGAACTCACACAAAGCGTGGTGTATCTTCATCTTTTAAGCTTTGCCTCTTTATCTTGCAGTAGCAAAGCCGTGATATTTAGTGGCTGTAATAACACTCCAGGTTTGAAATCCCTGATCCTCAGGGATCTTTTGCCCCTCACATGAAAGGCACTTACAACTAGTTATAAAGGACCACAGAGCTTCTGATTTTCTGTATTGCTGGGACAGTTGTGACAAAATTCAATGAGATGATAACGCCTTCCACTAAGTGTATCAAAAAAGGAAAGAGAAATCTGATGGGGAGAAACAGTGAAGGAATTCTTCAGAGAACAAAGCATAGTGCTGGCCCTGTTGAAGGCAGTAGAGCTGTTGCTCTTATTTCCAATAGCTCCCGATTTTACTCAAAGTCACTTTCTGCTTTTATGTCTGCTGCTGAAAGTGTTGAGCACAGCAGAATTTTCTCTTCCAGTCAGAGAACAGATTTCGTGTTTTGCAAGCGACGCTGAGCACTGGCAGGGACGGGAGCATTCCTGATTAAACAAACTCCCTAATAGACCAAGTCTTGCGCTGCTAAACTCGCATGCATTATTGCGCAGGAGGCCGAGCATATTTCAGCCACAATGATGGAGTGGGCAGCACTCTGTCAGATCAATTATGTACAAGGCCCATCTTCTCTATGATTCCCTCGATTTTTCCTCCTGACAGTTCACCTTGTGCCCAACCTTCTGTTCTCACAGAGAAAAACCTGCAGACAATAGAAAACCTAAGGCTGTTTTTCCTCGCCGCTAAATGGCATAAAGTAACTCTTTCCTGTCAGGTTCCTCATGACTTTTCACACAAATTTATCTTCTCCAGTTTAGGGGATTTATAGCCTTTCTATGGCTTTCTTTTTTTGGTTCTCTTTGGCAATGTCACGAAGACGGTGAGTGCACACTGGAGTGGTCCCTGCACGTTAAGAGCACTGCAGTGGTGCCAGGTCCTCCAGCCTGCTCCAGGCTCAGGGAGGAGCAGCTGTGCTCAGACACTGCCCATGTCCCATCCCAGGGCAGGAGACCTGCTCTGTGCTAGGCTATGGCCTTTTCCACATCCTGCCCGTGCAAAGGGCACTGAGATCAGGCTTTAGCAAATGTTGCTTCTCATGACAGAACACACCATTGCCCGTGGAATACGAATCCTAGGAGAGACTGTTCAGTTGCCAGGCAGTTATCTGATGCAAGTGGCCTCAACCATTTATAATCAGTTCTGCCCTGCAGTATTTAATTCAAAGAATGAAGCTGAATTAGTAAGTGAGGACCAGTATCGGACATATTGCCCAGATTAACTCAAAGCAGATTTCATGAGAATGAGGTGCTGAGTAAAAATGAACTGAGTGGTGTGAGCTGGGGCAGCTTCAGAGAAGAGAACTGAACTGAAGCTGGTGCCTCATCTTTCTCCATCCTGTAAATCAAACTATACAGCTGGGTCAGCAAAATAAGCTCGGCGGTGTCAAGGCTGAAGAATACCAGGGAAAGACAGCAAAGAGAGAAGTTGTTGAGCAGCTTAGGCAAAGTTTCTTTTATTCCTTCTGTGCAGAAGGAGGAAATATTGGAGCACATGTTGAATTCCTGTGAACTCACTTGCGTGCGAGCAAAACCAACACAAAGCTCAATTAAGCAATCAAATCCATTGTTACAGACAGAGTTAGATTCCCCATCTATCAGAAGCAGAAGAAGTACCAAACTGAAACAAACTCAGACAGCTGTGTGTGTACAAACACAAACCAGAATCGATGGCTATCAGGCACCTCCTGGAGCCTTTACAACACACTCATGGTGGGAAGTTTGGGACCCTTTCTCTGCCTTTGATGGAACTGTTGGAGCCCTCCCTGCGGATGAAGCTTCAAATGAAGAGTTTTGGCTTAGCTAAACTTTTCCAAACAGCCAGTGTTTGTGATGTGTGCAAGGGGAGAGAGCCCCACACCGCCTGCACAGGAGAGGAGCTGCCTTGGAGCTGGTGCAAAGAACATTAAATGCAGCCAGAGCAGTCGGGAGCCTGGGGAGCTGAGGCTGCAGACATCACTCCAGCTGAGGATAAGAACACATTTTTTTGGTTCAGATTTATATCTTCCACAGATGCCTTGTCTTCTCAACAAACTAACTTCCTTTCCTAACCTCCCTCTCCTCTGATCAAAAGAGTGTATTTTGATAGGGCAGAAATTAAGCTGGTTTTCTACCTGTGTCACCTGAACCTGGGGAGAATTCAAGGTGCTGATAATGTGGCTTTTCCACAGCCTTTTTTTACTTCTCACCATTTTGCATTTTGCTTTGATCTGAAGGGTTCTGCTCTCACGTTCCAATCCCACTTGTTTCTCCCTCTGTAATGGGAATCTGAGCAGCAGATATATTATGTGATATACTGTATCAAGCAGTCACAACACTGTGGGATCACCATGTTACGAAATGAAGACTACACATGGCAAGTGCAAGATTTATCCATGGGAAGTCATTACATTCTTTGATTGAGAAATAATACTCTCCAAGACAACTTAACATTTTTGGTCTCTGATACCCAAATTGATTTAAAAAATGAGATGATGCATAATAAAAATTCAAGTTTCAATAGCTAAGAAATACACAGTAAAATGTCTTCAAACATATGTAACTGCCGTGATGTGATATAAAATGTTTTTTTTTAGCTACTCGAACTTCTTATTAATGACTAGAGCAGAATCTTTTTAAAAAAGTGTCCTGGAATGAGCAAGGTTACATCTTTAAAGATACCTCATATATCTTTAGCAACAAAGAACAATGAGTCTTTTCTCAGTGGAAAAGGTCAGCCCTTTATATGGTCTCTGATATTTAAGGTTTTAATTAGAGATCAACTATGTAATGATAGTGCCTGATAGTGCAGTGCTCTGTGTTGTAAGGCTGACTGCAGACAGCCTGAGTCCTTGAATGCTTTTACTTCCTATTTGGGCATACTTCCAGTAAATACCTAGAATTGCAGACCACTTGGTGAAGTTACAACCTCTAACCATGATTGCAGTGAAGAACAGTGAAAAAAACCCAATCAGCTGGAATCTGGTGCTGAAACAGAACAAAGTTTACCCGGAAATTATAAGGCAGTGACTTGAGAAGATTTAACCTTGCTGGAGAGCTCTGTAATTCCAGTTCCTACCACTCCTGCCTTTCTGCCGGGTGCACTTTGGAAAGAAGGGGCCCAATAACCTACATTACAAGTGAATATTTCAATCTGACAGCTCACTCTCTCTGACAGCAGTGCTGTGACAACACGTCTGGGTCAGATTCAACACGATTATGTAAGCCACCAACCAAACCTTTTTTTGAATACATTAAAGGCTGCTTAAGTACAAAACCCACCCATGCAAATCTTAAAATGCAGGGAAATATTTGGCTAAGGAGAGCTTTGGACACCCCTTTGTGCCCACACATTATAGCAAGCAATCACACCGAGAAACAGCCTCCACAAGAAACTCTTCGCGTTTCCAGCATCCAAGAAACCTAACACATGCTCAAATTCCTCTGCAAAGGGAACAAACCTTAACTCTGACCTCAGCTGGAAGTTGGCACCGCCAGCTTTGGAAGGGGAAGCTCTGACTGCTGGCACCTCTTGGGTGGAAGTAGACAGACAGGGGAAATCGGCTCTAGGAAAACGTCTGCCTGGACAATGTGGGCTTTTTTCCAGTCTTCAGCATAATGTACAACATTTCTAAAATCACTAGTTTGTATCCAGGACTGGAAATGCCATCTTTGGTTTCTGGGAAAGGGATGAAGGTAGGACTTGGTAGGACTTAAGGTGAGAGACCCCCGTCCCTTCTGGCAGGGCTCTGGTAGGTTTTGGCCAGAGATACCAGACAGATGGTTGGTGTGACTGGAAGCTCAGCCATTTCTTTTGAGTTGAAATCCTTTCTCAGTGCTTCTGGAGCCCTTCAGCTGCATTTTATTTCTGACTTGACTATTCCGAGTTAGATTTAGAGAGGGCATTCATAAGCAGAGAGAAAGGTGTTCACAAAGGGCTTTGGAGTGCTTGGACTTGTTTAATATTAGCACCTGAGAGGCTTCCTGTGCAGGCAGCATTTCACAGCTCCTGAAACAACTTTTCATGCCACTGGTTCATAATCTTGTGCTACAGCCATTTATCCAACCCAGCCATCAACCTGTGTCGGGGAGAACTGGGGACACGGCGGAGCCGAGAGGGAAACGGCACTTGGAGGAGCCGCGTTCAGCGCTGCAGTTTCGGCACAGGGACTGGATGCTCTGGGGCTTGAGTGGCACTGGCAGGGCTGGCTCCAGGCCAGGCACTGCGATGGCCTGAGGGACACGTCCCTGCGAGGACAAGGGCTCTCAGCTCCCGAGGAGATATCACTTATGAGGCATATTTCATGCCCTCAACGGTGGCCTCTCTCACCTGAATGTCATGTCAGTGTCACCGGTTCTTGCTGAATCTGGAGCTCAGCAGTTCCTGGGAGCTGGGAGCATCTGCCTGAAGGCAGGATATCGCTTATCAGCATCTTGGTTCTTTAGGAGGCTGATTCTCCAAACTCCTGCTGAGCTGTTACCCGAAGGCTTTCAGCTGAGAGAGAATGAAATGTTTTGCACCCCACTCGTAAAGAGCTGCTGATTCCTGGGCCACCAAGTCAAGACACCCAAACCAGCTGGGACTCTGCCTGTGCTCCCTGGAGGCAGAACTGAGCTCACCAGGTGCAGCAGGCAAGACGACCAAGCAGAGAAAACCACTCTAGTAGGACACATTGGCAGGAAGGGACTTTAATGAAGTTGCCTCGGTACCGTCCTACGGTCATTGACAATACTAGAAAGACATTAAACCGAAAGAAGATCAGCCACGTTCCTGTGATGTTGAAAGGATGCAGTGACAAGGAGCCCCTCACAGAGACACAGATGTAGCTGTGAGTATTGTACCAATTCCTTAAGTTACAGGAAAATTCATTTACTAACAGGGACTCTCCCCCCTTCCCTTAAAATAGGACATGGTGGCAGGTCTTGCGTAACACTACTAGGGTTAGTGGAGGTACTTTGGATTTGCAGACTTTGCAGATCTAAGCAGACTTTGGCCCCTCTGGTTTTAAATGCTCCAGGAAACCTGCATTTCTCATGCAGAATGAAAAGTGGTCACAATACTAAATTTTGTCATTTCCTCATCATTCACTGTGTAAGCAGGCAAAGAAAACACACACTGTGCTGTTTTAGAAAGGAATACTCTCCTTGGGGCTACCAAGTAAGAACATCATGTTTCATATATGTGATATGCAAGGTATTTGATTATTTGTAAAAATCCCTGTGATTCAGCAGCACTGTGGGCTCTGTGAATCAGGGGATGATATGAAGGGATGTTTATTTGAAAGTCTTGTCTCTCTCAGCAGCCCACATCGTCTCTAATCCTCAGAGACCCACTTCCTCTCTTCTAGAAACAAGATCTTTCCTGCACAGCCTGGTTCCTGTACTCTACTGACCTCCCTGCCTTGGATTTTGAGGAGGTTACACATCAGTGTAGGAGTTAGATTCAAGTATGAGTTCTCTGACAGGGGTGTAAATTTTCTGAGGTATGATTTACACATGTGAAAATATGGTTATTTGTTTTCCTGTAAAATCAGCTACTGTTGGTGATGGTTGGGAAGAGAAATTTGCCCATCACCTGTACAAAGTACCTGCAGTTGTACCTGATTCAGGCTGAGAAATGAAAGTCTTTCTGAAGGAGACATTCACAGAGCTGTCGATTGTTACAAGAACAAGTAGGACTGATGTCTGAACTCCTGTATAACACAAACATCCATGCTGATGCCTTTTTAACCTCAAGCTTATCTTTCAGAGATTCATTTGCTCCTGGTATGAACCCAGATGGATGAGCTGCTTACAGGCATCTCATATCTCCCAACAGATCTACAACGGAAGGAGACCTTGCCTCTGATTTTTAAAAACATAGTCAGCTTTCATTTTTAATGGACATCCAAATTCTTGTGCTCTAAGCAAAGGGAATGGAAATCAGTACAAAAAGAGGGAAAGATGGAAGAAAATAATTTAATTTCTGGTACTTTAGTTTCAATAATTTTATTAGTATTGCCCCTGTGCAGTCACATACTGCTTGCTATTACTTTCCTGTACTAGCTGCACTCGTTAGAGTAAGAGGCACAGTGGCCCATGACTGGGGAGGTCAGCATTTTTTATTTCCTTTCAGCTCACTCTAATGAAAAGCACATGCATCCAGTAAATCTTGCCTTTTCCCTTATTAAACCAGTCGATGTTCATTACTGAGGTCTGTGCCTGGCTGGGTGGGAATCAATAAGATGATCCTTTTAATCGCCTTAGTAATCAACAAGCTATTTCTTATTTCAATCTCAGCCCAGTAGTCATTGAAATCCAATGATTTATCTGAATTACACATGCACTCACACACAGAGTAGGGAGGTTTATGTGTGTACAACTAGAGAGAGAAAGGCTGAATTTTGCAAAACACTTTAAGTGATTGTGCTAGAGAAATACCCACAATGTCATTATTTACTTGCTGGTACCCAGTACCCACGTGCCCAGGATGACTGAGGGGGAGTTGGATGTTATACCTGCCATGCGATGGATGAAACTGCAGAAAATAAAAGGATTTCAATGGAGGGAATGGCCAAAAGGGCCGTTTTACCTGCTCTAAACCCACCTTCCTGATTTTCCTTCTCATTCCCATGTCTGCCTCATCCAGACAGACAGCACAGCATTGCTGAGAGCACAGGGTGAGCACCGATCTGCTGCATAACCACGGGCAATATTTGCCCCTTGGTGCCTCATCTTACCCAACTGTAAAACAGGGATAGGTAGGCTGATACCTGTAAGAACTTCAAAGAATACTATTGTACAAGAGCATTATTTCTGGCTAAATCCTGACTGTGTTTCAGAATTCAACGCTGTAGTTCCAAAACTTCCACAGATGGAGGGGAGGGTCCTGCCAGCCTTCCTCTGTGGAGAGGTTCTGGGATGTTATTAGGGCTGGTTGTCTGAGTAAGGATTGTTTGCACAAGTGAGCTAAGCCAAGCAGCGCACAGTGGTGATGTATCTGTATTAAATTTAGTTTGACTGCCCAATCAAAGTATTTGGGCAGGAATGGCAAAACCCTGACCGTGTTGAAATAAACAGCAAGTGTTCTGTTGATTTTAGTGATTTTACCCCATATTTTCTTGCTGCTGAATGATCATTAGGGTATGAATCATGGAGCGTGTTAATAGACGGAAAATTGGACACAGGGACTTTTTCCTGCTGATTTATAAACTTTGGTTTTGGGAGAGCAGAAAATGAAAGGAGAAGGAGAAAGAAAAAAAAAGTCAAAGAGCAAGTGCATCAAGTGCAAGCGTCGGCGCATCTTTCAGCTGTGCCTCCTGTTACGTAAGGCTGGCCTGTGTTTGGGCTGCAACTCGACACTGCCCCTTTCTCCCTCAAACAGAGCTTTTTCTCATAAAATTCACTCAGGCACTTCTTCTCAAGTTCTTCATACACTTTTCGCAAGAAAAAAGAAATCATTCATATCTCTCAAACAGAGTCTCGGATTCTTTAGATATTTTCCATTATAAGCTTTTGGCACCATTATTACCCACAGATCAAGTTACTTTTCTGATCCCTCTTCTTTCATCTACTAAAAATGGATTATTTCATTATTAGCCTGGAACCGTTACTGTTCACAGAGATCAGGTCTGTATATGAACAATGCCTCCCCCAGTATATTACTGAAAATCCTGGGGCTGTTGTAAGGTTTCCTTTAAACACTAGAACTCCATTTTTAGTGAGATCCGTGTGGTGGCAAAGGCTCTGAAAGGCCATTCCTTTTCTCTGAATTCTGCAAAAGCTAAATATGGCTGTTTTCAATAGTTTATGGAAGATCTTAATTGGTTTGCATGAACAGCACATAGGAATATGTGTATATATTTGCAATAGCTAGACTGACAGTTATTTTAATTTGGCTATAGTTTAACTATTTAATTAACAGTAACTATAGTTTAACTATTTAATTAACTGTAATTTAATGTTGCTGTCATGTCAAATCTGTCAGTGTATTAATAGAAGTCCAGGGAAAAATGGCCAGCCAGACTCACTCTAAAATTTCCTATTTGAGTGATTCAGAGAGTGGGGAGCACTTTTGGCTGTTGTGTTTCCAGTTTCTGTTTTTCTGTTCTTCCTCTTCCATCAGAAGTGCATCTGTCTGCATGTGGATCTCGATTTAAGAAACAGAGAAGTCTCTGGGAAGGAAATGCAGACCCACTTCATGAACTGGAAAAGGAATGTTTTCAAATCACTGTAGGAGACAGTCCTGCTCTCCTGTTTCTGCCTCACCTGCCAGTTTGTGTGGTGAGAACCACCGCCAGCATCAGAGATCTCGCAATTGTGGAAATCTATGAAATGGAGCTGAAATCTCAGTCTTGCAGGTCCTGGGACAGTGCCCTCAGCTGCACAACTATTCCTGCTTCCCCTCTGAGGCCTTCATGCAACAGTGCCAAACCCTAATCCCACTGCCAGCACCTCGGCTCCGTCTTCTCGGAGCAAAACATCCTCTCATGTCCTCCAAGCATTTTCCTGCCAGAGAGCACCTGTCCTGTGAGAAGTGGGCTAAATCCTTCCAGTAATATCAGCAGAGACCACCAATAGTAACAGAATCATCACAATGGTTTGAGTAGGAATGGACTTTAAAGCTCATCTCATTCCACCCCCTGCCATGGGCAGGGACACCTTCCACTATCCCAGGCTGCTCCAAGCCCTGTCCAGCCTGGCCTTGGACACTTCCAGGGATCCAGGGGCAGCCACAGCTTCTCTGGGCAACCTGTGCCAGGGCCTCACCATCCTCACAAGCAAAATTTTTTTCCTAAATAATCCTGAGCCCATGACAATTTCTAGATGCCAGCAACACAGGCAGTGGCGGAACAGATGGAACCACAGGTAGAGCACTCGCTTCCCATCCCCACTCCTCTGAGAGAGCTTGAATTCTTTATGTCCTCCATGTGCCTGCTAATTAAAGTGTCTTATCTGGTTAGACTCCATCATAACTTGTTTTCTGTTTAATATGAGACAAATGGTTTACATAGGTAGAGACCTGAGTTGGACACTCAGTTCCTACACAAATGAGATGATTTAAATATTTTTAGGATTTATTTATAATGACCTGTTTCCTTCTCTGTTTAGTTTAATTTAATTGATCACTTTACTTCTTTTTACTTTCATGTTCCCTCCCTTCTGTGTGTGCCATTTCCTTCCTCATTCAATCCCATGTTGATGAGGCAAGAAAAAAAAAACCCAGAACACCCCACCATCATCCAGTTGCCTAGGTTTGATTCCGAATCTGGAATTTAGCAGGAATCCTCCGTTACGCTGAATTACTGCACAGAGGCGAGCGTAACATCTTTGTGGGATGTGGGCTCTTCCAGACTCTTTGTCCTCCATGGTAATGTCCCAATCACACTGAAGTGCTCCCAAATGTGCGAGGACTATTTAAGCTTTGTAAATGCCGTCCTCCAAAAATCACTCCACATAAATGTTTCATGTCTCTCCTCTGTGATGCACAGGCCCCAAACATTCAGCTGTGAGGGTGTTTATATTTGTGGAACTCTCTTGAACATTTGCTGTGGATTTCAAACAGCTGCTACACTGAAGCACTGGGAATAGTAAGATCATGAATATTCAGGTGAAGCCACTGGAATGAACAGCCGTTAATAGAATAAATGCCTAAACAGTTGTGTAAGGCTTATTAAGACCTATTGGGGCTGAGATAATAAATTCCCTCTTTGACATGTTGAAACTACTGTAGTTTAAACATTTTGGACCACCTCTTCAGAACTGAAAGAAAAAATTATGTTAGTTCTGTGTGATAACACAATGAAACACCTGGAAGGCTTGGCGCCTGTATTAGATTTGGCAGGGAGATTGTAACATGCTAGCTCATCCCCACTTAAAATCATGGCACTGTTTATTGTGTTAGTTGTCAAGGTTATCCAAATTACATACAGTCTGGACTGAGCACACTTATCTCATTAGAGAATATATTTTTTACTATTTTCTCTTCAAGTTTGGAAATAATAATATTTCTTTTGCAATGGAGCAGTAACATGGAAAATCTATTGCCAAGAAGAGAAACTAATCAGAAGATTAAAACAAGCAAAAAAACCCCAAAAACCCAGTCAAAGTTTTTTTATCTCAAACCCAACGAAGTTCAGGAAACCAGCACCAGCAGCCTGACTTTGAGCCTTCAAAAAAGATGGGCATCCCTGCAGCTGACAGGCCTGCTGTGGGGACTCCTTGGTGGCTGCTGCAACTCGAAAGCACTCCAAGTATCCAGAGTGGTTAATTGTTGCAGGAGAACTGTCTTTTCCTTTGAATTTAGCTGTCACGTTGCATTATGCTGTGCTGTACTGCCTCGTTCTGGCACACTGTGTCACGAAACATAAAATCCGACAGGATGCAGTGTAAGTCTTGCAGGTTAAAATTTAAAGGCAAACTCAGTAATATTTGATCAGTTACCTGCTGTCGGTTCAGATAAAGGGCGTTTGATCTCCACCAGCAGGGCTAACTTGTTAGAAGCAAACTTGCACATGGCACAGGGCTGCTCTCAGCTCTGCAGCAGCGTGAACTGGGGAGTGTCAAAGCAGCTCAGGTGCACTTGGAACTGTTAAAAATTAACCCACCTGGCTCTTTTTTTAATGTGTTAAGAAAATGATCAAACTATACCCCTATTTACTAGTCTCTGTGGGTGACAAGCAGATGCTGGGTAGTTGTTTCAAGAGGAAAATCACTTGAAAAACCCAAAGGAATGACTTAATTCTGCAGAAATTTGTATAACCCCCCCAATTTTAACACACTGCACTTTCAGAGCCTTTTCTGCCAGCACTGATGGTCTTTCCTGATCTGGTTTCATGAACAATCTGAGTGTGTTTGTTGACTGCCTGCACGTACGCAGCACCTGTATAAATCATCATCTTCATGAAAGCATCAGAAGCTGGTCAGGATGAAATAAAAGCTAAAATCCCAACATTTCCCTTCATCCCTTTCCCCACACTCCTGTTTTTCTGTGACCTGTTTATCAATATGAGAACCAAATCTGTTTCGGAAACTTCAGTGTCATGGTTACATTTTGGGAGGAAGGAACAGATGGAATAGATTAATTAGTCAAACTATGTTTAAGTAGAAAGGCATTTCTTTCCATGAGTAGCCAAAGGCTAGAAAGAACATATAAGGGACAAGGAGAAGTGCCTCAGGACTTCTTCCTTGCTGGAACAGCTTCCCAGTTTCAGACTTTCAGCAGCATAAAGGGTCTTTGATTTCAGCTCCTATTAAGAAGTAGGTCAGGAGGTGCCTGATTTGCAGGAGGGCAACTGCTCCCTTCAGCTTATTAAAAGTAGCCACTCCAAAACCTTTCCTGCATGTTATTTTTATAGGGACTCTGGTGTACAAAGATTCCAACCAGCTACTCCTGCAATCTGTAGGGAAGCAAATGTCCCTGCTGCTGGGATCCATCCCTGCTTGCTCTTGCTGATCAGCAAGTGCCTGCCTAATACAGAGCACCATCATCTGTCTCCAGTTTTCCAGAGGCTTGGGCAGATCCTCATTTCATCACCTCCCCATTTTTCCTGCTTGGAACAGAAGACTTGCCACCACACTTCTGGCTCCGGTGCTGTGAGCCGCAAGGAAGCTACGCCAGACACGGCACTGCTTCAGAAATTCAACACGACTTTGTTTAGCACCAGTATTGATCTGGGACTGGTGATACCACCCCATGTGAGAAAACAAAGCCTGCAGTACAGCTGGTTTGGAAATCAGGTTTCAGTGGGTAACTCCAGCCTGTTTCATCCCTGTGTCCGGCCTGGCAGCACGTGCTGCAAGGCTTTTGGCTTGGGTTCAGTCATCCTACCTAAGCGTAGATACTTAAACAAAACACCTACCCGAGGATTATGATCACGGTAATGTCCCTTGCCAGCCAGTGGAGAGGAATCTGCCCACCCTGAATGCAGTTTAGTTTACTTTGTGGGCCTGATTTTTTGCCACAGTTTGCAAAGGGGGTCACTGACAACCTGACTTAGGTACTCGTCAGCTGAGCACCAGGCAGAAGATCTCAGCCCCTTCCTCCTGCTGATTTGGTTTCAAAGGCACAATTCCCACAAGTAATCATATTTACCAACTAAAATGTGTTAATTCTCCCTCTGACAACTTTTAGAGATCGTGTTTTAGTGCTGTTTCTGTTTTTATTTTCTGTCACGGACAGAAGGGGAAGATGGGCAGGAGTCTGGGATGGAAACAGTTATTTCAAATAACTAAGTCAGGAAAGACTTTGGCCAAGAGGAAGATTTAAATCTAACCCAGATGTAGCTCACTGGTGTCTGGAACGGGAGAGATGGTCCCAATCACAGAGTAGCACCCAAGGCTGGCTCAGGAAGCAGAGGGATGTCTGTTGGTTGAGGAGAAAACTGTTTGCCTAGCCCCCAGCCAAAGGAAATGTCCCAGGACTGCAGCTGGGCAATGCAGAATCAGGGAAAGGATGGAGCTTTGAAAGCAAATCCTGCTGGCTTCCTTTCTTGTTGGCAAAGGACAGAGTTGAAATAAGGCAGAGCAGGGTCTCAGGAGGAGGAAGAAAGGCTTTTCCTTATTGTGTGGTGTCTGAGCAGGGGTCTGTGCCCCCTCCCTCCCTGGTGCCCTGCGTTGAGCTGGCCCGAACCAGGATGAACCTGTGCAATCCCCTGCCTCATCACTGCATCCTGGAGCCAGGAGACAGCTGTGTATCAGAGAGGTGTCACCACATGCCACAGGTCAGAGAGGACAGGTACACATGCAGCTATACACCAGGTGTGCTTGTACAGCAGGCTTGACTTTGTTAAAAGAAGCTTTCTGAGATAAGCTTAAAAAATCGCTTTAAATTCAGTGTATTTGCCATGTCTTTGCTACAGTTATGAGGAAAAAGAAAGTAGGAAAGCAAGCGAGGAAGCAAGAAAGAGATTTCTCTCCTGGTTACCTTGCAGTAACTCTGGGTACTAAGATCTGGAATAAACCTCACAGCAGAAAACGCTCTTGGTACTGTACTCGTTTTGGGGCTTAGTCTCAGCGAAACAGATGGAAAAAAAAAAAAAGAAATCACAAGTGGTCTGTTTAGCAAAGCATTATTTGAAAGATCAAAGAAACAACATGTAGATTGTAGTGATCATTGTTAGATAATAAACTAAATTTTCTTTTGTAAATAGTTCTGTGTGCTGAGAAAACCTGGCTCACAGGTCCCTTTATCTCAGTCTAGTAACCTACTTCTTAAGAAAGTTGAAATCACATTTTTCAAAACATTTGGATCCAAGATTAACATCAACAAGGTGATACAGAGCAGGGACCTGCTGATCTGTAGCTTACACTTCCAAAATTCTGACCTGGACTGGGAACATCTCAAAGCCTTTGGCTGAGACATGGGCATGATCCCATTATAAAATATAGGTTAACACCAACAAACCCAGACCTGTTTTGAAGGCCTTTAGAATGATGCTGTGTATTTATGTTATAATTCTGCTTGAAATCAGACCTTGCACAGAGCTGGAAAATGGATTTCAGTCTTTCCTCACTTTCCTAACCTCCACTGGAGGTGAGGATCCATGCACATGGAATTTAAGGCCATGGAGAGTAGGTTAGCTTTACTAGTGGCTTTTAATGGACTTCTTAGGAGTAGCCTGTAAAGCCTTGGGTGATTTCATCCCAGAGGCTGTAAGCCATGGCAGTATAATTTTAGGATGGGGATGTGGTTATTGGATTCATAATAGCATTAACTCATCTCTTTTTGTATTTTCCTTTCAAGAGAGGGATTAATGGAAGCAGGATCATTTTCAGAAGGGGGTTCTTTGGGTGACAGCAAGCATGTTCTTGCTGATGAAAGGGTTGTTGAGAGTGGGGGTACAGGGTAAGGATTCCAGGGGATGCAGGAGTGACATCCTGGCAGGAAAGAAATGGAGCTTTTAAGTGAAAAACACTTCTTGTTTGGGAAAGCAGAGTGGAATGACCTGGGTAAAAAGTCCAGGGAATAAATATGGGCTCCCAACTGCACATGCAGTGTCACCCCTGAACATGCAGCTTTCTGGGGAAAGAGTGAGCGCTTGGCATGGTATGAAACAGCCTGGGAAATGCCTTGTTTTGCACAAGGTGATGCCCCTGGGTCCTGCATGTCTCTGCTAAGCAGGGTCAGCTAAATTCAACTGAGGAGTCTGCAAAAGCTCCAGCAGAGCCTGGCCCAGCCTCTTTGGAAGGAACTGCCATTCCTTGAAACCACTGTAACCATCTGTAATCCGATTTTAACACTTTGCTGCCACTGATATCTCCCCAACACTGATTCCAAACGTGGAAAGTCTCTGGTGCTGTTTTCAGCCAGCACAAAGCCAGCATGAAGAAACCCCATCACTGAAAAACCTGCACAATTAAAACACATAAATAAATAAATAAATAAATAAATGTGTTTCGTATATACTTCAGCAATCAAAAAGCCTGGCTGTTTTGCCTTTTTCTTTGGTAAAGAGGTATCCATGCTCACAATCTGGGTTCCATGGATACCACGAGCAACTCCAACTTTGTGCCTTTAATGCTTGCACTGTAGAAAATGCTGTTTAAATATTCATGCTGACCCTAGAAAGCTATCCACTCGGCCATCTGGAGGACTCCCATACCCCATCCACTGGTGTTTTATTTTGAAGGATATATTCCAATCACACTGACTAGGCTAAATAGACTATTGGTCCATTTGTTTTGTAAGTGCTATTTAGTTACCTCTCAGGATGTCAGCTCAATTTATCTGTGTGGAGGAGAAGAATTCTTCAATAAAACTGTGGATAAATAGGAGCAAGAACTGCGGATGGAGAGGAGGTTACTCCTTCCCACTGTCGCTGCCGTGCATGGAAGTGACCTTGTCTGGAACCAGCTAACCTTGCACCTTGCAATTCACATGAAAATTCAACGCCAAACCCTGGCAGGTCAGAGGGAGAACCCAGCCTTGTGTTTAAGGAAAAAAGGGATTTGCTTGTTCAGGCGGTGCTGGGGTTGTGTACTGCGCAGGGACACAGGGTGCATTCTGCCCTGGGCTAGAGCGAAATGAATGGAGAGGGAACACGTTTGATTTGAAGTGGGAAGGAAAATGAGAGTGTGACATCAGAGAGGGCCAGAAAGAGGAGAAAATGCTCCGTGGAGCAGAGCAGGCAAGGTAAAGGTAAAGGTGTCACAGTCCTGCACTTGGTCTTGCAAGGAAGGGCCAGTTTCTCAGGGCTGCCTGCCTGTGGTGCCTTGAGATGGGAGCTGAAATGGCCCCCAATTTCGTCTCCCAAATTCCGAAAAGGCGTTGTTTGTAGTAAAGGAAGGATTATGGCCATCATGGCTCTCCAAGGGCAACTCTGCTGTGCAGGGATCTGCAAAGTCACCCAAAACACATGCAGTGGCAAAAGCCTTTTGCTATTCACTGTCTGGTCCCTGAGACGCCCCACCAGTGTCGCCGACAGAAGATGAGGTGAAATGTTCACGATTAACGATGTTTATTTTGGCCTTTTCTCTCCAGTTTGGGTGTGGGGGCAGCGGCGCTGGTGCTATTTGGCTGATTTATTTATGTTCAGAAGGAGGGTGGAGGAAGGGGGCGTATATCCATGGTCACGCTGACTTTTTCAAGCTGCTTTGGAAGAAAGTGCACACTTAATTGGCATTCAAAGTGCATCTCTCGTTCCTATCTCTCAGTAATGCTTGAATAGATTGTGGTGTGTACAAACCTGGCAATAACTCCACTCTGGACTGACAAGAGTTAGGAAGCACTGCTTAATTCTTCTATTTCATTTTACTTTTTTCGGTCTTGGAGAGAATTTTATTCTTTACTGCTTGATCATTTTCCCTGTGATTCATGTCCGTTTAGGAAATAGTAATTGACAAAAATAAAGCACTTGGATTGTTATTTAGTGAGCTCCAGCTAAATTCACACAGTCCTGCTTAAGAATCTATGCCCTCCATGCCGCATTTGTTTTAAGCTTCCAGCCACTTCTAGACAGATTTTTTCCCCCCATGCAGGCACAAAAGCACTTTAGTCAGCACAAATTTGGAGGTAGAACAAAAAGCCTGTAATAGCATATCTCGTGCTGCTATCAATTTCCCACCAGTGGAGCACTGGGGTACGTGAAGTCCTTTGTCTGTATTCTGAAGTCAGCTTTGGTGACATTACACGACCAACTACAACATTATAGCATGTTCCACACTGGTTTGAATTGTAACTTAGGGAAAAAAAAAAAAAGAAGAAAAAAAGAGAGAATAAAATAAAGATGTCCTGGAATGTGGCCAGGGCATAATGATTTCAATTCTGAAGAAATCCGACAACCAATTATACTAAATTCAACATTTTCATGTATGATAAGTTTAAAATCTCCTCTAATCAAATAGGGGAAGCCCTTTCCCCCTATTTTGCTATGGTTTTGGTTACCAGTAGGCCTCTAAAAATCTGTTTCTGCTTAAAAAGAAACCCTGAAAGGTTATATTTACTCTATGTATGAAAAAGGGTTGAATGATACAATTATATATTTTAGAATACTAAAGCAATGTATAAGAGACTAATCACGATCCCAAATTCAATTTTCAAACCTTTAATTGATCCCATCCCAAAGGTAACATTCTATCTTAATTGCCATGCTGAAATGGTTGCAATTACGTAAAAGAAAACTATTCATTGGTAACTGGAAAAAGTCTGCTCATTAAGCACATGACGGCCAGCCTTGAAAATACTTGATTGCAAAAGGATGCAACCACTTTGCTTATATTTCCTTTTCTGGTTAAACTCTCCTTCACATATGTTGAGCTGGTTCCAAAAAGCCACACACGCACAACAGCAAGTTGGAGATGGAACATGGTGCTGTGCGTGTCTGTGCTCCTGCACCTTCCACAGGCAAAGCCACCTTCGAGGAGGGAAGAAGGGACTAGAGGGACAGGAGACCTCGGTGCTGGCCTGCTCAGCTGCCACTGTGATCTCTAAACGTGCTCCATGAGAAGGGAGCTTCTCTGGAGTGCTGAACAAACTCAGGAAATAATAAGGGACAACTTAACCCCAAGTTAAAACGAGAAGTTGCACTATGGGATAGATGGGGATTCCTGCAGAAGTGCCACACAACTCGCAGAACTATGTAAGGGTGGGATCTTCTCTGTTTATTTGGAAACCAAAGCAAAAGCAGAGGAAACTTATGGTTTTCTAGAGGTGACAGTAGATATTGTTGAAGGAAGAAGACTGGCAGCTTTTTTATTATTGCCAGGAGAGCCTGAGCCATTCTCAATTTGATATCAACACCTGTGACACTTGGAACGCTGCCTCACTGGATGCAAATGTCATGTAAATAGTTACGAGGTGCTTATTCATTACTGTTACTCTTATTATTCAACCTCTCTAAGACACAACTGTCCAGCTGAGACAAGCACATCCAGAAGAATTCACCCCAACTGGGAACAGGCACAAGACTTTCAGCTGTGGTAACAGTGGATCACTGGGACAAACGATTGCAGAGACAACATCTCATTTTTTTCCCTTTGATCTCATCCCAACAAGGCTGGATGCCTTTCCAGGAGTTAACCTCCAGTCAAACATTCATCATTCTCCTCCCCTTGGGAATAAAAGGATGAATGTCTACAGTCTGTGGTGTACAGGAGGTCAGACTAGGAGATCAAAAGCTCTGGTCCTAAATACCTGACTTCCAAGTAAGTCTCCAAGTAAACCCATCATATGGAAGTGTTGAAAATAATCCCCTTCCACTACACGGGAAGTTTCCTTAGTGAGTGCCATCCTCTCGGTCTTAGTGCAGCTTTGGAGATGTGTGGTACTTGGGACTGTATAAACTCAGTGAAAAGACATTCCCCATCCCAAGGAGCTCATGTCTGAGTGGAAGATGAGATACAGAGAAGGTACAAACAGATGGGGAAGCACCAGGTAAGACTGAAATGATTATGTGTTTAATAAGCATCAACTGCAGCACACGAGCTGTGGCTTCTCAGTCAACTTCTGTGTGAGGATTAAGTATCCTGGTTTTGCACCAGTGAATTTCAGGATGCAGGACAGGGCACTGGATATGCCCATCCCATGATATGCATACAGCTGTCCATGCTTCATGTGCTTGTTACAGTCTCAGAAAACAGATCCTTTAAACATCTCAGAGGTATGGTCCAAGTGATGTAGGTGCCTGAAAGTCAGCCCTGAGAGCCTGGGTTTCTGTTTGCCTTTAACAAGAGGACTTAGACGTCCGATGGGACTTGGCTGTCCAAGGCATTCAGGGATGCCAGTGCCAGCCAAATATCGCCTATATATATCTTTAAACATCTGAGCCTTTGAATGGCAGGGCGATGTAGTGATGAATAAATGCCTACTTGGACATAGAACAAAGATATCTGACTGGCTGAATAGGCAGCATTTGAATTGTACAGAACACACAGATACTCTGTAAATGAATGGCTGTTCACTCGCTCCATCAATAGAAAAAATTGCTCTTTCTCTTTCTGAGCGCACAGTATTTGCAGTAAGAAGGACACACAGATAAAACCAAAAATGTATTTCACAAGCACTTGAGCAGACTTGTGAAAATAGAGCCAGTGCATCATTTTGCTGATGGAATCTAAAGTAGTGATTCAGATGGGAATCATCACTAGCCCTGCAGACATTGGGAATCTGCACTTGTCCTGAAGCATGCAGGCTGGTAAAGCAGGATTCCAAGCCTGACCTACTTTTGTCCCTACCTCGTTCCATCAGACCTAAATCCTGGTCCTGCATTCAGCCTGGAAGTCTGTTGTGAATACAAATGATTCCAGGCATTGCTGATAGACTCAGAGAAGATCGAGTTCTGTATTTACTCGTAACATCCACACTTGGGAAATTCAGGGACTTTGAGGTCATGCAAAATTATTCCTGTAGCAAAATCAATGCACTTTTTGTGTATATCAGCTTTGGAACGGCTTCAGGTTTCTGTGGAGGATGAGTCTTCAGTCAAAGAGAGGGTGAAATTCAGCACAAAAATCACTACCTGAAACTTTCCCAAACTTTACTAAAATAGAAATTGAAAGGCCATATTCTGAGCTAGCATAAGCTGGCACAGATTAGCTATATGACAATTACCACGTAGATCAGCAAGGCTTGCGTTTATCTACCTGGCTGACCCACCTCTCCTATTGATCACTGCAGCTGAAATCTTCACTATATAGTTTTGTCTGAGGCAAAAGAAAACAAATTAAATGTTAACTTTAAACAAAACCACAAATCATTATTCAGTTTGGTTTCAGAGAGCTGTGAATGTTGTGGGGTTTGAAGATCATTTCAGCTTTGCATTTCTGCTCCAGCACATGGAAGATGCACTTTGGATAGTGGGACAAATCTTTTCCATCAGTGCCCTTGGTCCTAATGTCAGTTAGGGATCAGAGAGCTGAGCCAGCGCCATAGCAGGATTGATTGAAGATGTACCCTTGGGAAGAGGTAGGGGTTGCCTAAATGTCTCCTTCTGATGCCTGACTCAAACTAGTCTAATTTGGGTACCCAGTAACACACTTGCCTTCTCTGCCAGGGGATGTTTATCATTTTCATTAGGTACAGACTTTTATAGGAGTTTGTTATCTGATATCAACTGCAGCAAAAATGTGCAAAGCTCAGCCTGAGCAAATTAAAGGGAAAACCATGGAATGCTGGTTGTGCAGCGAGCAAGGTGCTTGACTTAATTTCTGTTCAATTTAGGATTTTAGGCATTGTCTAATTAACAAGGACCTGCAAGGAGACCAGCTGCTGTCTTGTAACAGGGAGAGCACTTTGGTTTTCATTTCAGTCCACTGGCAAAAATGGCTAAAGTGGAATCCTTGCAATGTGAATTCTTGTCACCTGACTAAAGTTTTGGTAAGTTTAGGAACTCAAGCATCGAGCTGCATTTTTCTGCTTTCATACTTCACCAGTTCTATCCTTCTTCAGCTCTCATGAACACAAACCCAGGGAGTGAAACAGAACCAAGGAGGACAGAGGGTGGTTCAGGTCTGCTGAACGACCTCAGGTGTAGCAGTGCAGAACTGGAAGAGCAGCTGTGCAGGTGCAGCCAGAACAGCAAACAACAGGTGAAAAAACTAATGCACTGCACAAAACATCTGCCCCCAAACATTATTAATGCCAGTTATGTGGAAGAGGGTGGGAAGCAGCAAGTACCGTGGGCAGTGGAGCAGAGGCTGTACCAGAGGTGCTGTAGGAGCCAGCACAGAGCTGGGATCAGACCCTGGGTACTCTCATCCTCACCCTCCTCCACTGACTGCTGTGCAATGCTGAGTCTTTCACCCTAAACCTCCTCAACCGCCTGGAAAGTGCAATCTGATAACACTGCTATGGAAGCTTCAGACCCACATGGGGTCATTGCATAACACCCCACATAATAAAGGAGATATTTATGTCCTCTCAGTACAAAGCCAGTTAATAATCACCATTAGAAACAGCATGAAACGAGAGCACACAAAGCAGAGTTTGCTCCACTCAGAGTGTAAATTGCATAGTACTCCAAGATGAAGGCATGCTGTATTCTTTCCATGGTTATATTTAAATCTGTGTTTTCTTTAATTTAAATCTGCTCTATAAAGATCTCAGCAATTTGAGACAAAAGTATCCTTTAAAAGCAGAAAAAAAACATGACATGATAGCATCCTTCATGCCAGGCTGGCCCTGTTGTGATTTTACATTGAGGGTGCATTTTAATTGATGAAATGTGCTACACAGCACAACTTGAAAAAGTAACAACCTTTAGTTACCATTTGGAAATGTGATGGAGGTGGCAGAAGTTAAACTCTTAGGACTAAATGAAATAACAGAAGCTCCCTATCCTTTCTTGAAGACGCTCATTAGTTTTCACTTTCTCACATTCTGTTTGCCATGGATTTCATCCAAGAATGACGGATGTAGAGTTATTAAGCAAGTGATAGTTTCAAAACTCCAAGTGTCAGTGCTCAGTGTGGGAGCTCAGTTACCTTGCAGAGGGCAAGGGGCTTAAATACCCCTACCCTGGCACTGGCATCGCCACAGAGGGAATGATCACATGGAAAGGTACTGTCAGAACAGCCTGAGAGACACAAGTCAGTTATAGGAATGGACAAATAAACAAAGGAGGAACGTTTGAGGAATAGTCTGGTATTGAATACATCAGCACACACAGGAAACTGGGGGGGAAAAAAAAAAGAAAAAAATAGGACGGAGAATTATTTTGCAGAAGGCAATGGACAAGTACCTTTTCTTAAATTCAGTCCAGGGCTGGGATGCAGGGATAACTTAAATACTACAAGGTCTCTGTGAGGGAAGAGGCAAATCACTAAAGTTTCTGATTCTGGGTTTGGGAGAGAAACCTGCATGTAGAAGTTGCTTTTCTCATTCCTGTGGGCCTGCTGACCAGTCATGGTCACAGAGTCATTGGCTGGTTTGGGTTGGAAGGGACCTTAAAGGCCATCCAGTTCCGACCCCCCTGAATGGGCAGGGTACCTTCCACCAGAAGTCCATGGGACATGCTCCATGGGCAGGGTACAAAAGGCTAAGCAAACCTGCTGGAGAACATGGGAGGCAAACCACTACAGCAAAGCCTGGCCTTCTCCAGCTGGGAAGCAGGAAAGCACAGAGCCCATATGATCTTTCCCCATTTTACCTTCAAAGTGACTCAACTAGCACACCTTCCTCCTTTTCCAAAGATTTGGAGATATCCTCTGTCCCTGTTCACTTGTATCTCCTGCCTCTTGCTGACACTCAGAACGAATCAAGCCCATGTGTTAAGCAAGACCCTGCTTTTTTTAATTGCTTTTCCCACTTGATGAATTTGCTCACAAACTGAAGAGGAAACAAAAAATAACACTGAAAAAGTCTGGTTATATCGATTTTTTTTCTGTCCTGGATGCAGTAAAAACTGAGTGAGGGGTCTGAGTGAGAAGCCTGTTGAGCAGTTTCTCACTTGTTTTCCAAGCTCAATTGATATGATGTGTGTCAGCTTGGATCAGACTCTGCAAGTCTGGATGTTGAGTGCTGGCTGGCGGTTTGTATTCCACACCTGGAAACCAGCAGGGCTGTATCTAGAAGCAAAGTCTGAACTCTCCTTCTGTAAGAGTTTCTCTGTTTAAACTGCAAGCTTCAGCCTCATTGCAAAGATTTGATTTTACTTCTGAATTAACATAGAGACTCCTGTTAACATCCAGCCTGGCAGTGGTTTAGATTGGCAGGAACCTTCCAGAGCTGTGGACCTCACCAAGTTTCTTTTTTCCCTGGAAACTAGAACCCTATGACATTTGCCACCAGATTTTGCAAAGGGCTGTCTTCTGGAGAGGAAAAAAACTTAATTTAAACCCATTCCATAGTGTCTTGCTTTTGAGTTAGTAGCTAGTCCCTATTCCCACTGACTGAGATTTTAAAGCCCTGCTGCAGCAGATACTGTGACCCGGCAGTTCCCAGCCTTGGCTTTTATTGTGGCTTTCCCACTCCCTCTGATCCTGCCTTCTTGATCTGCTCTCTCAGGCACCCATTGCTAGGCCTTTTCTCTGTTTTGGATTCATGCCTGCGTCTCCAATGCGTCGCTGTCCTTTCCCAGGGCTTTACTGTCTGTTCCTTTGTGTACACTCATCTCTCAGTGAGGCCTTCAGACCGCCTCAGTTTGTCTCGTGCTCTCTGACACATTTTGGGCAGCCCTGATGGTATTCTCCAAATACATATTTTGCTGCAAGTCCACACGTTTATTCTTTACTGGTCTTAGTCTTCCTGTAACCTTAATTAGAAATTTAATTAGATGATGGCTGCTATTCCTTGGGAGCTCCCAAGCATGCACTAATTGATAGCCCCCCATTACTCAGTACGAGCCATAGAAAATCCATTTGCTGTAACAGCTGTTGCAGGGCACGGATGGGAAACATGGTGTCAGGGCATTTCTAGAAAGGTCCAGAAGAAAATGAACTGTCTGAATGTAATAGAGTGCCTTCAGGAATGGATGAGGGCTGATTTATCTCCGCTCTACCAATTATACCATTATAATTCCTGCCAGTAAGAATTTTTAACATACGGTTTGCTGATGGGTTCATGAAAACAGCACTGGTCTGGACCTGGAGAAATCCCCTGTGAGAGCCTCTGTCCAAAAGCTGGCTCGTTCCTGGCAGAGATTTGTCGAGCATATTCTTTAGCATGCTCTGTTACAGTGGCCTGGGCATGTCCTAAGGAGGTTTTTTTCTGCAAGGTCTGGAAGAAGAACAGGAGCAGCAATAACATCCAATGGAGAGTCAAAGTATTTGAGAGCTTCCAGGGGCACATTCCTGACAGTTGTAAGAGCTGGTGCAGAGTACTAAGAGTGGGCTTGCACCAGAGTTATGAAAACAGATGTGGAAGAGAGAATTTCTGTCCCAAAGGGCTCACGGAAATGGCAAAGGAGTTTTGTATCCATTTTGGCTTGAGGTTTTTTAGGCTTTGTGATCTGATTTTATTTACCTCAAAGCAGTTTGTCCATTTTTAATACTATTCAGGATAATAGGAAGGAAATGCTTTAAAATGGCAGATGTTATTGGAAATTGCTAAGTGTGGGCTGCAGAGCAATGCACTGCTGTTCCTTGGTCCATGATAGGACCAGGAATGCCAGTTTAGTATGATTCTGGGATACCTTCAGACTGAATGTGGATGCAGATTCAGTTCTACCTCAATTAGTACACCCAACTTCTTTGGACAGATCTTGTCATCCTATGGCCAGCACTGAGATAACAAACATTTCACACAGCCCACGAACAGTTTCATCAGCAGCATTATTTCCACCAAACAGGTGAAGCAGAAAGGATGGAAAGTCCTCCTTCAACTTCTGTTGAAATACATGGGAAAACTCACACTGCCTCCATAAGAAGTTAGATCAAGTTCCAAGGCTGCACGTCAACATTTTTCTGAGCACTCCTGACTCTGCACAGGGGCCCCTACATCATGTTACATTCCTTCGCAGGATAAAGGATGTGGGAATTTTTTACCCTTCCAGAGACAGCTCTCCTTTGAAATCACATTTGTTTTCTCTGTAAGTGCCGGAAAGAAATGGATGGGAAAAGCTCAACAGTGAACTCTAAACTGCCTTTTATGCTGGCATCATTTTTTGGAGGGGGGGAGGAAGGGAGTGTGCGTGCACAGGCACTCACAGCTAAGGTCTTAATTCTATCTCCAGATGCTGTGCATAATCTAGAGGTTTATCTTAATGAATTATTTCTGTTATTACTGCAGGCAAAGTGAGATTTAATTTGATGTGTGATATATCCCTGGATTAACTACCCTTTGGTTTTATTTGCTCCATAATGGTGAATTTTTGTTTATAGACCCATTTTGTAATTACATCCCTGAGCTCAGAAGGGCTACAGCAATGCTGCTCCATCCTATAGGAAATCAGGATCCAATTCCCTTCTCCCAGTCCTGTTGTCAGCTGTGGCTAAAACAGAAGCTGCACAATATGATGTTCACCATTTTGTCTCCCTTAATTGCAGTTTTACAGGACAAAGTACAATGAATGGAAAGACTCTCCTTGGCTGGAAAGACTGGGATACCACTTGGGAGGCGTATGCAAAGTGGCAGAGAATCTTCACCTTGAAAAATGGCAGCAATGTGTGTTATATCAGGTGCCAGGAACAATCAGTTGAGTCTTTCATGATACCTACGTCTTGAAAGTGTCACGGCTCCACAGAGGCTCCAAGGGTGGCAGAGGGAGCTGTGGAGCATGGCAGCATGTGGAGCAGGGATTCATTAATTCCTTATTTCCCAGCTGTCCTCCTCTCAGGGGGGAAGTCAAGCCTTCAGCCCATGCTGAAAGATGCACTATAGGCTGGTGGTCGGGGCAGTGGCCACCCCTCTCCTTTCTGCCCCATCTGGCCGAGCCCAAGCCCTTCCCTTGTCTCATACCCAGGAAGTCTGGAACCTACAAGTCTAACGCACGTCCCTGCAATACCCCAAGCTGTCACAAGAGAAAGAGAAGCCTGACCCTGATCCAGCTTATCCACTTCCCTGGTGCTTTTGTGGCAAAACCATGAGGATCCCCCATTCCTGGTCGAGGGAGAGAGTCGGGGGGCTGAGATCCCCCTGCAGCTCCGTGGAGAGCAGGGCACGCGCTGCGGTCCCGGGAGCTGTGGCAGTACCCGCACCTAATCCCCTGGGAACATATGGCGTGGCACTCACGCAGAATCAGGTTTCATTGCAATCATGGTGATCTTAATTAGTGCTACTTATAACAACAGAAGTCAGCCTAAGTACCGGGAAAAGTAAACGGAAGCAACCAAATCCGTCTGGGTATTAGTGTGCCCCTTGGAAAGGGTGGGGGTTTTCTGGACTTTTGACCCAAAGCAGCGTTGCCTCGCTCAACCCTTCACTCACAAATCTGCGCTCAGCTTACTGGGGTCCACAAGCTTATTGTTCAGCCTGGAGAAAAGGCTTTGGGGTGACCTAATTGTGGCCTTGCGGTACCTGAAGGAGCTGACAATAAAGCTGGAGAGAGACTATTTACAAGGGCCTAGAGGACAAAGGGGAATGGCTTCACACTGACAGAGGGTAGGTTTAGATTAGATATTAGGAAAAAATGCTTCTCTATGAGGGTGGTGAGGCCCTGCCCAGAGAAGCTGTGGCTGCCCCATCCCTGGAAGTGTCCAAGGCCAGGGTGGACAGGGCTTGGAGCAAGCTAGGATAGTGGAAGAGGATTGGAATGAGATGATATTTGAGGTCCCTCCCAACCCAAACCATTCGATGGTTCTTTGATTCTGTGGATTGATCTCCTCCTCCCCAGGGTGACGCATGCTGGAGCAGCAGAGCTGTGCTCCTGCCAGCACCCTGGGTGATGAAGCACTCACCTTGGAGTGGGGACCTCCATGGGACAAGGCAGCAGCTACAAAATTCAAACTGAAGATTTTGCTTTCAAAGAGGAAGGTACTGGGTTCAATCCCTAGTCAAAGACTCATGCTAAAAAATATTGCCTAGGTACACCTCACTCTAACAACAGTGTTTGGTTTTATACTGACAGACAGGAATGTTTGATTTTTTACTGACAGACAAGAATGTTTGAGGTCATTAAAATGCACAGAGCCAAAGCCTCTGGTTTGTAAAGAGTGCCTGTAGATTTACATTACACAGCTTGTATTTGTAATTGCTCCTGATATGTCAGTTTTCATACACTCCCATTAAAAGTTTATGTCCACTTTTTTTTTTTTTTCCCAGCTAATAAAATTAAATGTTGGAAAGCCAAAGCAAAAAAAATGAAATATGTTGGTCTTGCTTGGACCAGTACAAGATGGGATATTCAGAGCTGACAGCAAAGCTGTCTTCAGAATCACCTACTGTTCTGAGAGCAGTGTACTAAAAGCCAGCTTCCTGCCTTTTCCCTGTTAAAACCAAACCTGGAGTGTTGTTTTACAGCCTTGGGAGTGTGAATTTCAAATGGCCCTTAAGGGTGGAAAGTGATTTAAAAATATTTTTCTACAAAACTCCAAAACACAAGCAGCATTTTTATGAGTGAAAATCTAGGAGTATGCGTCAACATTTGCAAATATATCTGAGGGATGCAAGGAACATAAATCCTAGGACTTTAAAGTTGTCACAAGGCCAAATTCTTCTTTCCTTTACCCATATGAGTACTGTTGCTCTAGTCAATGGCTTGAAACAGTTTCTGTAAATAAAATGAGTAAGATTTAGCCTGAAGTCTAGAGAAAATAATATGAACAATCTTTCTTCCCCCCAGGGAGTAGAAGCCGAGCATTCCTTGGCTTGTCCTGTCCCTGCACAGCCCATGGGGCAGGATCCACCGTGCTGGCTGCCCCAAGTGTGGAGTGCCTTCATCCCAGCTCTCCCTGGGGCTCCTGGTTCCCTGGCACCACGCTGGGGTCTTGTGGCCATTCCCAGCCACCTCTGCCCAGAGCTCTGTCTCATCTCAGTTGTTTTGCTGGAAGAGGGAGGCACCACTGGGATCCTCCACTTTTTCCTGCTCCAGGACTTAACTGAAGGCCAGAGGAGCAGAGGGGAGGGAGCAGCGGGACAGAGGTTACCACACTCACCTTCCTTTGCATGTTCCAGTCAGGACTGGAGACAGTCAAACCCTTCCAGCACTGGCTTTGGTTTTCAAGGCCAGAAAGGACCGTTATGATAATCCCATTTGACCTCATCCACAACTGAAAGGGGCTGAGGAACCAACAACATTCTCACAACCTTAAACAGAGCTTGCACGGATTTAAAAGCTACCACAGAGAGTTTATGCTGGTAATTACAGCCCTGCTACAAATTTCTTGAGAAAAAATATTGGTGTTGTTTTTTTGGTTTTTTTTTTTTTTTTTTCATTCTAGAGTACTTTTTTTGCAAGAAGTGGATGCTGGGTCTGTTACTCACCTGCCACTGCACCAGGTCATTTACTGACCCTTTTTCCTATGCTAATAAGGTATAATAAATTTAACACCAGTAAAGAAACTATAAAGCCTTGAAGACTGTTATTACAGATTTTGTGTGCGCAGTGAAAGGCAAATTGTTTGCAGCAATTATTGATTGGGAAAGGCTGAGTTAATGTAATTGCAGAATATAAAAGGAGGAAATAAAAAAATAAAATTAATATACCAGTCACAGAATCTCAACTCAAAAAGCCAATAAAAGACATGCAATAAAACACTCCAGAGAAGTGGAGCTCTGTCACGGTGAATATCAAGCGATTTACTGAAAAGTGCAGATATCAACTGCAGCATTCCTCGCCATTTACTGGAGTCCTGTCTATGTTCATTGTTTTACAAAACTAGTAACTGCAGCCAAACCCACATTTCACTGATTGCAAAGTGTCAGCAAGGTCTTCACCTGCCTCACCATGGAAGCAAAGCTTTGAAGTCTTACTCTGGGATGCAGAGTAAGGATTCGGAAAGACGTTGGTCCAGAAGGAAAATGCTGGTGTCATCAGCCTGCCGAGGGAACAGCTAAAAATGGAAAATTTCCCAGGGAGCTGGGGTCCAGTTACACAGTGGTACAAGATGTCCTACAGTACAGTGCCCATTTGAGGAGCGCCCTGTGGTGAGAACAGTGGCATCATCAATGTCAAAATCATGCGCCAGACCCCACAAACATCATGACATTGACTATAAAATCAGGAGGCTAAACAGAAGCAACTAAAGATATGCCCTTCGTATTTATTATATGACATTTTTGGACCTTTTAGGGTTTGGATTGTCAAGCTTTGCTCCGTCTCCATGAAGACTTGGACCGTTTTATTTTGTGCCAAAGCTCAGATTAGTGGCATGTTCAACCTCCAGCAGTTCCTGCCCTTGAGGACTGAAGTCTGTTACAATCAGGACTTGCAGAATGGGCAGAACCTGAGGTTGGTGGCAAATCAGCTAAAAGCAGGAGGAAGAAATACAGGAAAAATAGGGAGAAATTTCTTACTGTGAGGGTGGTGAGGCCCTGGCACAGGTTGCCCAGAGAATTTGTGGCTGCTACATCCCTGGAAGTGTCCAAGGCCAGGTTGGACAGGGCTTGGAGCAACCTGGGATAATGGAAGTTGTCCCTGCCCATGGCAGGAGATGGAATGGGATGATCTTTAAAGCGCCTTCCAACCCAAACCATTCTGGGATTTTGATTCTGGGATTCTATGAAGAGAATGTCCTTACTGCTCAAGAGGTACACACTAATAAACTTGAGCAGCTGATGAATTTGTTCTATGTTTTAGTTTATAGATTTTTAAAAATACTATACAAAGGATAACAACAGTTTTCCCTCTTTTCCATAATGCCATTTCTCCCTAAAAACCTTGGCCGGGCTGGATTTCAGCAACTCTTCTGGAGGATGCTCTGGCCTCCAGAGCAGGCTGGAAGTGCACAACTTACTATCAATAAAAAAAGGTAAGCAAAACCCCTGCTAAATATGCGCTTACATTTTCTTCATATAGAACAGGACTTTCTTAGCACTTTCAATCCGGAGTGGAAAGTAAGAATATCCTTTTAACATGTCCACCCCAAAAGAGGTAAAATATAGATCTTTCATAGGCTATATATTTAAAAGGAGAAATGGTGCTTTTAAAATGGAATGTCCAATATCTAGTGACTAATGGATGACAAAGAGGCTGCAGGGTACTTTATTAAATGTCTCTAGAGACAAAGAAGTCGATTGCTACTCACCGAGTTGATTTACAATGATAAAGATTTCTATTTGTAGGAACCTCGTTGGCTTCAGTCACCACCTCTTGCATCTCAGGGCACATAGAAATTGAAAGCTTTGCTTTTGCAAGAGAAAAGAATTTTTCTCTGAGCTTGGCCTGACTGCATTTTTCTGGTTATCATGACAATCCTATCAGACTAATGGGCTGACAGCCCCAGAACAGCTCTGCTATCTAGGAAGGGAAGGATGTGACCTCCAAGAATCATTATGTCATATCTGGTGGGAGCTTTATTGTTTTATTGATACCATTCCCTGTGCTGAAACCATTCAAAAATGAAATAAAATGCTTCTCTGCATTTATCAGTGGTGAGAGGGAAGAATGAACAGTTTCACCTGGATTGCCACCAACAAGGAGAGCAGCGAGGCTGGGACAGTGACGGGGGCGTGTGATGGAAACACTCTGGGGTCACTGGCAAGGTGTCCTTGGAAGTCTGGTGTCTGTGTAGGAGATCAGGACCCCAGCTAGCCCAGCCCGAAATAATTTATGTTTCTCTGTCCATACTTGCTCCACCTGAATTTTGCCTTCTCTTCATGGTTTTTGGTGGCATAACCTACTTTAAAGCCCTAATTCTCAGCCTGTGCTTAGGACAGCAGCTTGCTTTTGCTCTGCTCTGTCCTGCACTCTCTACGGTGTGGAGTGCTCAGCACTTACTGCATCAAGACACGCTGTCCTGTGTCCAGAGTTCAGACAAGAAACTCTGTGAGTGAATCTCCTGCTTCCCTAAACCACAATGCTGAAGAGAGGCTGGGAGTATTTTGTAGACAAACTTGTAATAACCAAGGTCAAAAGTAAAACAACAGCAGATAAGAGAGATCAGAAATACAGCTGCTGATTGGCAAAGCCCTGTTGTTCCGCTGCTTTGTGGTGTGGTAACAACCGAGAGCACAGAGCTACTCAATTGCTGATGTAACTCCAAAGGTGGACAAAACAACTCTACTCGGGGCAGGCTAAATAAAGGAGCTGCATCTTCAAAGGAAAGCACTTGCAACATGAAACTTGTGATGGGCTTGTGAGGGTGTCAGTGTGACGGAAGCCCTGGGGTTCCCGACAGGATGCCCATTGATGGGAATAGCAAGGTCACGATGGATCTGGAGGATCCATCAATCACCGGAGCACAGGCTGCAAGGCACGGCATAGCTGGAGTGACACAGCCACTTCCATAGTGCTGCCAGGCTGGGCTGCCTGGGCTCTCGTGCCTTTAAAGGAGAACAAATTTTTACAGAAGGAGCTCAAAAATGTTTTAGAATGACAAAGGTGTGTTATGACTCATCACACCAGGTCTTTCGCCTGTGCTTCCTCCTGTAAACCTACAGAAATTTGTGAAGCAGCTGAGTTGTCACTTCTTTGCCCTAAAGCTGACTAGCAGGTTAACAAGAGGAGATTATTTTAAGACCATCATTTTATAAGATGAAGGTATCAATTCTCTATCTTCCCATGGATAATCCTGTTACAGGATAACATGATTTTAGGACAGTCCATTACAAAGGACAATCTTTTCAGTCTTTTCTGACTGGTTTCTAAGTCCTTCATAGCTGCCTTCATGCAAAGAAAATGTGAAATCTTGACTTTCTATTCCAGCTGTTGAGCTACATTTCAGCTGATTTCACCAAGACGTTGCACAGCATCTATATAATTTATTGGCGGTCTCAGTTTAACTCAGTTATACAAATATGCAGCTTGCAACCCGCCCCACTTGCATTTTGGTGTGACATACATCAGTGCACACCAGCCAGAGGCGACCTGCCCCCCCACTGTATTTATCTGCTGCTCTGCCCAGCAGATAAATGTGGTTTTACCTTCCCAGCATTCTTACAGAGCAATGGTGTGTTATCTCTGCTGTTTTAAATGTGGGGAAAATGAGGAGCAAGCAACTAAATGAGCACCCCAGAGTTGCTGTGAAAGGCAAGAATCAAACTCACATGAACCAGAGTAGTGGTAAAAAAAATCACAGTCTCCCCAGTTTGCCCTCCTTTCATTTTCACCATAAATTCCCAAGGAAGGTGTTTATTGAAGAGGTTTCTAACTACCTCTCTAATGCCCACACATTAATTTTCTTTTTTGGCTTCCTATATGGAACATTAGCACACCAACAATGCATTTTGCTTTATGCCAAAAATGAACTACCTGCAGTCTTACAGGTCAGTGGGGTTCTCCACAAGCAGACTGTCATTTCCACTTGGTTTGCTTTCTAGAAATACAAACTTGGTTCTTTAAATTCAACAAGTTCAATTCTTTCCTCAGGAAGAGGAAATATTTCTGCAACTCTCGTTGAAATTCAGGGATGTTGCTTTTATTTAGTGCAACAGCATTTAGGAGCCTCAGGAATGGACCAGAAACCTATTGGGATCAGTGCTATAGAAATAGAAGATAAAGAATACTCCCTGCGTTTAGTGATGCTGGGTAGGGGCTGTGTGCACTGAAACATCACAAAATGCAAGAATGAGTATATTTTCACATATTAAACCATAAAGAGCTGCAGTAGAAGTATTGTTTATAAATTACACTGTGGTGTCTCAATAGTGACAACTCCCTGCTCATTCTCACCTTCATCTTTCAAAACACACGTCTTGGTTGTTTACAAAGCACTTTCTCCACCCAGAAAAAACGCTCAATTATTTTCTCCCATCTCTGTGAAAAAATGATTCACTGCAAATTCTTCTCTCCAGCAAGGTCAAAATCTATGTATGCAACAGATTTCAACTCAATGATATATTCTTGTCTCTTCTGGGGAATACCACTGATATTTTCTGGAATAAAGAAGGAAGTGAATTTTTCTACTTCAGTTAATGCTTCAAAATATTCCCTCCTATTGAAATGTTCCTTCAAAGCAGAGACAGCTCATTTCCTCAAGAAACTGTATCCACCCACCAAATGTTATTTCTCACCCTACATAAGTAATAGGAGATTTCCTTCTTTTTGCCCACTTCTACCCCATAGATTTAACGTGTAAACTGGGAACATGCAGAATATATTGCTTGGCACAAGTCAGCGAAGTTTCACCTGTGAGAACACAGTATGAATTCAACCCTTGGCTGTTTGTACTAAACCACAGGGAGAATCTACCCTCAAGTGATGCAAAGTGCATAGATCATACACAAACCCACAAACCCAAACCTGCAGAGCAGTGTTTAGGCTTGCAGAGCTCACATCTCGCTTGAGTTGAGCCTTGTCCCAGGGCAAACACAAAGGGAACACAGCACTCCCCTCTTGTGCTATGAGGGGCTCCCAGTATTTGGGGAGGATGCTGAGGCAGAAATCCCCAATGAAAACACTGAGTGGGAAAGGAAAATATTACCTATTTCCTGAAGAAGGCAGGGGAAAAGTAATTGATGCTCTGGTGATGAGCGTGTGGTGCATCAGGAGGGCATTGTCATTCTCAAATTTTACAGTTAAACTTTCTCTTGTGTTCGTGAGTTATGTTTAAACATTCACTTAAATTTCAGGTGTGAAGACCTGATGTTCCTTGCTATGCTCTGCAATGAATCCCAGGATTCATTTCTGTAACCTCAGCATATCACTGATCTCAGCTCCCCAACAGGTGAGCAAAATTTATACCATGGTTTGCCCTTTCAATTTCACACATTTCTGTGTGAACTCTGAGAGCTGGGAGGACAATTATTCCTGTTCAGATGTGATTTTAATATTTTTCGCTTTTTTTTCCCCCCTTGGTTTTTTTGGTCCATGGATTTGTTTCCATGGAACAGTTTAGGTTCCAGATGATCTAGATCTTAAGCCATTGTTTTCTCTTTGTCATGGGTCATGACTCTTGGATCATTTTAAATATGAGGAAAACTATATTGCTCTGAACATGAAAACACAGCTCCAAAAAATCTCTGCTAGGAGCAGAGTGACAGCCAAAGTTCTGATTAAATTCACGTCTTCCGCGGGCTTCTGCAACCAACACAAATGGCTGTGAAATCTTTTGCAGCAGGGTAATGGAGAGAGGAAAAGAGTTGGCTGTAAGTTCGGGAATTATTATTCTTATAAACCCATTCACACACCTATCACTTGGGACAAGTGAAGGGCCAAAGACATGCCAAGCAATTACACAGCTACACAGGTCCGTGCACAAGATATTCTGCATCGCGTTGTCTGTAATTTGCGCTCGCTACGTTGGCACAATCTCCACCTGTGTCAGATGGCGACAGAGAAAACAACTTTTCTGGGAGACTAAATCCATGTCAACACTGGCCAAGCCATGTCCCTGTTTTTGGAAGTCTGATTGGGAACAGCAGCACCTTTCAATTTGAAGTGGAAAAAAGGTTTACAGAACTTGCAGTAGCAAGATGCTCAGAGCCTTGTGATGACACCAGTGTAACCACCCACAGCTTCTGGGGGGTTTAAGGGATAATACTCAGTCTTAGCTCTGACCCCAGCCAGATCTTTGTGTCCTGATGACAAATGATTTCTGAACAGTTTTATATTTTCCCTTGCTACTCATTTCAGTTGAGAGAAACCAGATGAATTTCTTTCCTAGTTCAGCTACAAAGACAACAGAACCACCTTTCTCAAATCACTGAAGTTCATGACACGAAGGATCTTGGTAAAGCAGGAAGAGAAATCAAGCTCGTCATTCATCTTTTACACTGTGTTTGCAGAGTTTACAACAGGGTTGGTGTGATGATGGAGTGACTCTTGGTCTTGTATCGGACAGTGTTCAATAATCACAGAATCAATAAACCCCTTTTTCTGTACCTCTAAACTAACGACTGCCATTCCCTGCCAAGTGGAATGCTCTCACTTCATTATTTTTTCTAATGTTTTTGAAATCTTCCTTCATTAAGTCTTGAAGAGATGCAAAGCCCATTGTGGCCATAAAAGAAATCACAGCAAAGGACACAACAAGACACATGGACTTGTTTTTAGGGTTTCTGAAAGCCTAAAAATGCAGCTGCATAGGTGAGGATTTGTCAGGGCTTGACTTTGGCTGAGGATTTTTCTTTACTATAGGAAGAGAAGTACAGTCAGTTACCCTTGGTGGAGAATGTGTGTTGACCTGACTTGCCAGAAGCTGGGACACCAAGCCAGAAGTGCTAAAGACATCTCTGTTCCCTTGAGAACGGTGTCTGTCCAGCTGCAGCACTGTCCACACTATTTACAGATCCAAGGGGTTTTAAGGAATATTACTGAGCTCCTAAAGACTTTCCTATTATTCTGTGAACTGTTTGTGGGCAAGACAGAAAAGCCCCCATGCTTTTTGCTGTCCAAAGGCTGTAACTCTGGTTCAGAGATTGCAATCTCGTGCTCCTAGAGCTGTGCCCTTGAAAATCGAGTCTCCGGTTGGATGAGGCTGCACAGACTTGGAGTAGCAGGAGCAAGGCTATTCTCAAAATTAGTTATTGTAACCACATTGTCCCCCAGGACCATTTTGGCACGGTGCTTTAGCTTTCTGCTATTTGCTTGCCCCAAGAGGACTGAGAATTCAGAATTGCATCTCCCTCTCCCAATAATATCCTGTTTTGTGCTGCTGCTTCTGCTTTGCCATGGATCTGCCAAGTGCTGCAGGTGCTGAAAAACAAAGGTGAAAGCACCCATATGGTGCTTTCGGATCACAAAACCGACTCTCAGAATCGAAAGCCCAAAAGGACCTGTGTTTTTTTTCTCATAGGGAAACTTAACAGGGAATCCACAGAGTTACATCCGAGTGCCAAGGCCTATGAAAGGATTTATTGTGAATGTCTTTTACAAGATTCCTTCCTTGTTGGAGATAGTTCCTTTGGGATTCCCCTTCATGATATTACTAATCCCATCTATTCAAAATTTATGGTGCACATTCTCTAGAATACCAAGATGTCTTTTAAAACACAGTGTGTACTGGGGGCTTTGCTAGTTTTATAGTAATTTTCTTTTTCAGATTTCAGAACTCAGGCCTTTGCTGTACACACAGGCTTCCTTCTGCAAACACAGAGCTGGAAACTCACTTTAATTTGTATGTGATACTGTGTTCCGTGCAAACGTTTACTAATATTCCTGTACAGATCTGGGGTCTGGTTTTTGCCTGGAATCAGTCGAGCCAAGTCTCGTGATCGGATGGTAAAAGTAATTTTGTGTAAGGAGTGTGTGCATGCAAGTGTGTCTGCATTGACACCTGTGGGTTTTTTTCTGCCTGTTCCTTCAGTTACTGGTTTAGGAATTAAAATTTCTTTGAAAATATTTTTTTCCTTTCCACACATACAAAAAAGTTAACTGCAGATACAGTTTCTCTCAGATTTTAAAATATTTTTAGTCATCTTTCTCTGTGTTTGTGACCTCCAAATACCAGGAGAGTTACTCTGCAATTCCCTGCTGTGTACAGGTAGGAGAAGAGACAAGGATGGGTCTTAGCTGCCCAAAACGTCCTGTCCTGGGAATAAGTAGCTTTAGTCCATATGTGCCAGTTCCCTGGCCTCTGACATCCTTGCTATCTACAGTGATAATATAGATGGACCTTCCAAACATGCACCTGAATGAGGCAATAATAACAGGCCAGTGAAAGACAAAGCAATACTTTAACCTTAATGAAAATCTCATATCGGGGGCTTTTGTTTTAAAATGTCGTATTATGGTTTTCCTTGGAAAAGTTTAGTTCAATTTGGTTGAATTAAGAAAAAATCCCAAGCAACGTATAAGTTACATGATGCCTTCTTTACATCAGATCAGTGAAAAACAATCTTTGACAAGGTTGCCTTCAAAACACTACAAATGTATTCAGAAACCAGCATTTTTTCACTCTTCTATTTGCAGGCTCCTTAAATGAAAAACACTTTATGGAACAGGGTCTCTTTTTAGCTTGAAAACACAGATTTCTATCTCCTGTCTGAGTCTCTGTGGTGCCTCCTGAGCACAGCAAGGACTAGTTCAGAGGACAGATCCAAACTAGCACTTTAGAAATATAAACCCAATCCTTCTGAGAAATGATCCATTCAATCCCTGGGAATATCAGTAAAGACAGAAAAGTGATAGCACTAATAATAAAAGCAAGAGCTGCTGTTATTAGTAAAGGACCTATACAAAGTGCACATTTAAATGAAGCTCATTTAAACATGCTCTGGTTTAATTAGATTTAGTTTAACCACCTAAAAAAATCCCAGCAGAACTTGTGGCGGGGCTTGGGCTGCTGCTCCCTGCTGCGAGCCCACCTGTTTCTGCCAGCCTCGCTGCCCTGGCACTCGGAAAATCCTGGGGCTGGCTCCACAGGCTGGGGCAGGTCGCAGGGACAGGATTCCAGACTGCCTCGACGTGATGTTTGAGGGGGAAAAAGTTCTTTTGAGTTAAAAAATAGCTTTGCCTGTGATTTACCATGCTGAGAAAACAGAGAGGCAAATGCTGCTAAGCATCTAACTTTAAAAGACGGGAACAGACGTGTAATTTTAAGTAGTTTTTTGCACTCTGCAAAAGTAGTAAAAACGGCACTGTTTTAAGACAAACCTCCTCCCCAGTATAATAATCTTTTATATACATATATATATGTGTATGTATATATATATATATATATATATATATATATATGTGTGTGTGTGTAAAACCCCAAACCACACACAGAGATACAGTATATATTGGGAACAGTGTCTGTCCAGCTTTTGGCTGCATGTTTGAATGCAGGACAACTCTTCCCCATGGAACAGTTTCCCTCGCAGGGAGTGCTCAGAGCCTGACCCGAATCCTGCGGAAGCAGCAGGAAGCACCTTTGGGAGCACAGCGCGGGCAGGCAGGAGGCTCCCGTGAGCCACGGGCAGGGAACGACAGGGACTATTTCTACATAAACAAGCCCAGGATCAGCTGAAGTTGCTGTTCCCTGGCAAATGAAAATAAAGAGACAATTCAGAATCAAAGGTGAGTCAAACAAAAAATATGTCCAATAAGAGGAGGCAGCCCAGACAATCAGTCAGATGCCAAAACATGTGACAGACCCAGAGGCAACTCCAAAACAACCAAACCAACTGCCTGTGAAGTCTGCCAAGGAGCCAGATGCTCCTGCTTAAAAATATCTTCCGCTGCCTTGGCATCTGCATTTTCTGCCTGCCGTCAAAAGAGGAGGGAGGGGAAAATGGGAGAGCGGAGCGGGAGTAGGGGTGGGGGGCAGCAACTAATAATATTTTTGCCATTTTCATTCTAAGTACTTCTGATTATTCATTTGCAGTTTGTCATCATGTCACCGGAGAGCAAAACAAAACCTCAGCCTGGCATAGGCTGGGAAGGGAAAAAGAGGCAAAGCCCTCTATGCAGAAGGGAAAAATTAGGAGAAAGATCCAGTAATTCCACATTGGTGTGGGTGGCACATTCCTGTTAAGGTGATAAAAAGCTAAAACTGCTGGAGTTGGCAGTTAACCACCTGGGAAAGCACCAGTGTGCCCACAACCCAGATGGAGCTGGGGACAGGATGCTGCAGCCTGCACACACCCAGGGTGTCCCCAAGCTGCCCCACGCTGTGTGCTGGGCACGAATGGGGAGTAAATTGTACTGAATCAAGGTATTGCTGCTATTAACCACAGCAGCAGGTTTTGGGTCACAGAGGCGGCAGGTGCTCAACAGAGGCTCAAAACACACTTAATAATAACTTCGTGAATGAAAATACAAATTATTGTTACTGCAGTTGTTGATTAAAACTGTTAAATAAAATACATGTATTTTAAAAGTCAGTTATTCAATAGGCAAAAGTCAAAGAGAAGCACAGTCAAAAGGAGAGAATTTGTGCAATTTCTGTTACTGAAGGAACTCTAATGCAAAAAGTATTATCACATTTCGCTTGTGTTGAAGGGCTTTCCCTCTTGTAAGTAAAAGTTTCCAAAGGTGAATACACGCCTTCAGAAATTAAATTGCAAACCAGTTTTGGTTTTGTTTCTTGATTCCTTGAGCGGGAATCAGGAATCCTGCATGTGGTCTGTCCCTCTATCACTGAACTGATCGAAGGAAGAAATGTCTGTGCTTCGAGGGGCCAGATGTGTCCCTCGCTGCTCCATCCCAAGCAGAGCTGCGCTTCCAAAGCCAGAACTGTTGGAGCAGCAGGTACTGAACAAGACCAGGAATACAAGACTCTGTTGGAGAGCGGCTTTACCTGAAAAGAGTGTTTGTTTTTGTGAGATAGAAATCAGAACATTATCTTTCTTCTGGGCTGCCTAGGTTGGGTTCTGAGTCGGGAGGGTTTGGGACACCGGCGCGTTGGGGACTGCCTTGTGTCGACACAGCTCAAAGCCAGGAACCTGGTACTAAATGAGCCTCGTATCAGAGACCATCACTGCCTTTTAGAAAGCAAACAGCACTGGAGGTCAGGCCAAGCACGGCCGAGATAAAATTGCACCCCATAAAAGTCTCAGAAAGAACAGAGAGATTCCTTTGTGATGTTTGACTCATTTTCCCACTCGGCTGCGTGGCGAGGCTCGGCGGTGTTTGTTTCAGGGCAAAGTTTCGCGCCGGCTGGTCGCCGGCAGAGAGGGCGAGCTCTGGGCTCGCAGCTTCTCTCGCAGTCCCTCGAGCAATCTGGCAGCCATGGGGCTGCCACCACCTTTTCCGTGCTGAAAGGTTCAGCTCCAAAAATCTGCGCTACACCTTGTAGCCTAAATTTTGCATACAGAACCCGTTTGCAGGGAAACGCAATCGCAGTAAATAAATAAGTAACGGGAGCCAAGCCGGCAGCGTGGTGAATCGGCGGAAGAATTTCAAAGAAATTGAAAGAACTTGCGGTGACAAACGTTTCGTGCGAGTCTGGTACTGAGATTGTAAGAATTTTGCATGTCTACATCAACTGACTGATAGCAAAGGAGTTTCTAGTCCCCCTCATGGCACACACAAATGTCTGTTAAAGACATAAATATTTAAAAACAACAGCTAGACTAAGAGGGTTAGCTTTCATTTCATCTAATTTGGCAAGCATTAGCTACACCCACCAGAAATCATTTTATTTTGTGTAATTTAATAGCAGATCTATTGTAGCATCGCAGTTTCTGACATGCCGAAACAAATCAATGTGGCCTTTTTTTAAAGCTGAGAATTAATACAAGGCTGTATTTCAAATGTTAGATGGAAATCAATGAAGATGAAAACCTTGCTGTGTTATTCACTTATTTTCATCCTCTGCTGCAAAAGTTTATTTGCCTTCCTGCATGCAATACAGAGACTTTGATCCTTGTTCAAATATCTCTGATTTTTTACATCCCTCATGTTTGATCTGGTTCTCAGGTGAGAATTATTGGCAGAACTTGTTAGAATTACACCTGCCAATGGCAGCATACATGGTAGCAACATGAAATTATATAAACTGCACTGTGCGTGCCCTTTGGAGTCTTACACAGCAAAATAATATTCCCACAGAAATCAATCCGAGATTTTAATTTATTAAACCCTCTCTCTCTTCCCCCCCCACCTTAAAGGGATAGATGGAGATACGGAGGAAGAAGCGAGATAACATCAAATAAAGCAGGTTTCGAGTAGTCACGGATGACCTTCACAAAATGCGTTTTGCAATTTTGGGTGGATTAAAGGGAACTAATGTTGGCTTTGAAATGAGCTTTTGGATAAAGCTTGGGAAACTCTAATCATTACAAATCCACTACTTAAGAGAACAATTCCATGTAGCACACTGCAGCTTTAAAGCATACATGTCTCATTTTCTTTCCTCCTCTCAACAAGCTTATTTTGCTTTCACTTATTCCAGTCTTCTTATAGGAGCCCAGTGACTGTTTTCATTTTCTGCCATGCCTTTAAATTTAAGGGAGCCTATTTTTTTTTGCCTGGTGTTGTCCTTACAGTGCCTTTTGCATTTAGTTTAGGACTCATAGAGTTAACAGACTGGGAGAGAGAGAGAGAGAGAGAGAGGAAAAAAACCCAACCACTTGCATTAAGCCTGAAGCCTGTCACCTTTTCTTGGCAATTACACTGCTAATGGCTGGGTCCCAAGCAAAGTGGCAAAGAATATCTCTTCTCACGTTCCCAACTCACAGTGCATTCCCAAATACCAGATGGTGTTTTTGGAATCCGTTTCACTATGTTTGATATGACAATACTTTTGTATAATGTTAAATTATATATAACTATTTCAAATAGCCGATACCAGAACAAGGCTAGAAAAGGAATATTAGATGCAAGGAGGAAAGAGAGTAACTGAAGACTGAGGGTTTTCATCTCCTCCTGTTGTATCTCGTGTCTCTCAGATTTTTGTGTAATTTGAACAAAAGAGGAAATAAAAGTGGTCCAACAGACTAGCTCTCACAGTGGTACTATACAGAAATGGTGTTGCTTCCTTCCCAGAATTTGGTGTACATCTTAGGCTGCCTGCCAGCTCTCCAGGAGGCAAGTGCAAGATCATAAATAGTGCAGGGAAAGCAGGAAAAAAGACAAGGGAGAAAAAACTCAGTCATGAGTAAAAAAGTCCCACCATTTTCCTTACAGATTTTTCCTTGAAATCTTAGGAAAAACGAGTGCCAAAAAGTTCAGGAGAGGTAAACTGGTACATCTCCATTAACCTCAGGGGAGCAGTGCCAGCTGACGGGGCATTTGGCCCAAGATATTTAAGTTGAAATAACTTGGATCTATGGAGCAAGTCATCGATACATCCTCCTGAAGGTGAATCCAATCTCACTTGCCCAGATTAGGGATTCCAGTTTTATATTAACACTGGTGGACTTACAGGAGTTGGAAAATACCCATTGGAATCAGGCCTGCAGATTTAGTTGCAATGCAATTCATCATGCCTGGACTGAAGGACAGAAGTAGCTCAGTCATTCCTCAGGAGACAGCCAGGATCTCAGCTTTAGGGGGGACAAATGTTTTCCTGTTGTTGGCTACACTACAAACAATTTCTCAAGAACAGGAAGAAAATGCACTACCAAGGCAAAAAGTACTCGGAATATTCAGTGTCCTGTCAGTCTGACAGTGATGCCACTTCCATTATCAGAATCCTCTCCTTTAAACACTGGTTAGTTTTATGATTTCTAAACTGAAATTGTTTATTCTAATGTGCCCGGGAACTTTGTTTTCTTCCATCCCCGTTTCTGCTCAAGGCACATTTTAACAACCAGCAAGCTTTCAGGATAAACGCTTACCAACAAAAGCACTTCCCAAGCCTAACTGCAACATGAATATTGAAGCTATAAGGACACAGCTTCACAAGTAATTTGTCTAGTTGAATCAGTTTTGTTTCTGCATATGCCAGAAACCTGTCCAAGTGAGGGTTTCATTCATATGGCTACACACAAGCAACTCACCACAAAAGTACTTACTTTTTATACTACAAAATACTGATTTTTCCCTCTTGATTACTCGCACTGCCAGCATACAGTAAAGATTATCAACCCCTCCAAGGATCATACAGATCCAGTGACTACTACATAATTAACAATAACTTGTAGTAATGCAATTTAAGAGTCTTTTTAATGGGCATAGATGGCAGAATGTATAGCCCATCTTTCTTTGTCATCCTAGAAAAGGGGCCCCATGCGGAGCTGCTGGTTGCTGAGTGATGCTTTGTAGTCTGTACCAGACAGTTGCACAGTACCAGCTGCATTGGCAGGTAGCCGAAGTGCAAAGAGATAGCTGCCAAGCTATGCTATACAAAGGCAGCAGTGCCAGAGAGAAAGGGACCTTTGCATGAAGTCACCTTTGACCCCGAAGCCAGCATGGATCCCATATTCATCAATTCCAGACAATTGCATCTTTCATTCCACCACAAACTATGATTAGAAAGGGCCCGTTTGTGATAGTGATTGTTAGTTTACAGTTCCCAGAGATTGGATTATTTAATCTTTAGTTCTGTTGGCAGCAATATTTTCCCTAACCTTTTGTAGTGGTGTGCCAGTGATAATCTAACATATGTATATAGGGAGTTATACACACACATACACACAGGCACCTCCCTTCCCCATCAAAACTGGGTGAAGAGAGAGAGAGAGATGCACAGAAAAACCACAGCACACAAAATTCACTTTGTTTGGCAATCACTGTGCTAATGTACATTTTGAGAATTCAGCCTGGAAAGTGCAGAGCACTCTGAGTGCAGCAGCATCTCAACTTCTGCCCACAGACCTGACTTTCCTGCAGTTCTTTCTGCTCGATGAGAAAGCTTTTGCTTTAGAGTATTCAGATTATCAAAGGCATTATTTTTGCATTCAACTGCAGATTAATTTTTTAAAAAATTTCTGTAAGTATTGACCCTTATAGCACATGCAAAAAGAAGTAGTTCAACATTTTAAATGGACTCATGAGAAAACCACCAGTGACAAACAAACCCACCATCTCAGGGGACTGGGGGGGGACTGCATGGAATAAAAGCAGCAGGGAAGCGTCTAGGCCTGGTTCCTGCCTCTGCTCTCCTGTGTGTCCAGCTTTGATATTGCGAGTCCTATTGAAATCCGTGGCAGAGCTCACAAGGTGCATGTGCCTGTCAGCACTTGGATCTCAGTAAATGGGTCTTCAACAGTGAACTGCCCCCTCATCCCTCCCAAACTTCACCCAGCGCTTCCTCAAGCAATAAAACAAGTCACACAATCAACAAGTAGGTAAAGAACATAACGTGCCTGAGAATACAACTCTTAACAACTTTCCATAGGTTTTAGCAGAAAAAAGGGTAAAAATGCCACCAGAATGAAGTGAAGAACTAACGTTTGCAATTGGAAATGGAGAGAAAAGGGAAGGAGGAAAAAAAAAAGTGAGTCTATAAAACTTTCATGAAAATCTCTTTTCTTTTGATCTGCTCCTTTGGTCTGATCTCAGAGGTGTTGGCCAAAGGGAAAAAATCCCTCTACCTGAAGGCTGGCCGTATTGTGCTGCACCTGACTTCTGGCTCACATGCGAGACCGTCTGTTCTTTATTTTCACTCTGTATGAAGCTAATGGAATTTGCAGTTGATTAACCTCAAATCTGGAGTAATGATCCAGCCTGGGACTGCAGCTGGCAATGCTGGGGCTATTTGTACTTCTTAACTGAGTAAGACAGCAACAAGTGTAGTGGCACAAAGGTAAAGATCCTGGGTAGATGAGTGAGTGTCAGGGGTGCAATAAAAGGAGGTGAGAACGTGACCTGAGAGTGCAGACATTGTCCCCCCTCCCCACGAAGAGGTGGGAGCACCAACTCTTAGAAAAATTAATCACAAGATAATACAATATGAAGTATATGGCTACAATTATTCAATTATATTCTACAGAGGACATGCAGACCACAGGATTTACCCTTCCTGCGTAATGAATCCATGCATTAGAAAAAGGTCATCTGTTGAGGAACAGCTTCTTTAGAAAAATTAGGAGCAGAGGGTCCTAAAACTTCTCTACAACTTCTGTTTTTGTGAGGGAAAGCAAAGTCTTTGTTATACTGGCACCTCGAAATAAAATTCAGAGAATTACACCGTATTAGTTGTGTCTATTTATTTGTGCCAATTAATGATTCTGTCTGAAATATGAAAAATCGCGGCTGAATCATTGCAGATAAACACCACCAGAAGAGAATTCAAGCAGTATTTGTATTTAATAAATGTATTTCTGTTTTCTCCTTCACAATTGTTCAAAGCTTCAATGAACGCAGTTACCCAAACGTGCACCAAATCTCAGAACTAATTTAGTTTAGCAAGTGCTTCACACATCTTCGTTTACTGAACAATGTTACTTTCAAATCACGACAACATTCTTCCTTCCTCTCCTCATGACTAATACAGTGTTATTCAAGCCGCTCCTCTTCAGACACTTCAGATCCTTACAAATCTTTTCCCCAGCTTTACCACCTGATTTTTAATTAAAATTAAACGGAGAGAGTTCCCTCCACTGATGCAAATCCTGCAACCCCAGGCCAGTAGCAGGCATTACACAGTTTTTCTTCCACGGCATTGTTTGGAAGTAGAACTACTACAAAGAGGTAGGTAAAACAAGCTGAGATGAGCTGTGCTTGCTCCTGAGCTCATTGGATAAATGTCTTAATGTGATGTAGTGAAAACAATTTTTCACTCTGAGGAAGATCATTCTTCCCATCCTATACAATCTTGTCAAATTAATGACTACCAATGGACTTTCCTAACACTACATTACTGTCTGTATTTTATTTATATATCGTGCATGTAAATATACATGTGCACACGCACACACACACGCACTGTGTGTACTATATGTCAACAACTAATCAAAAATTGTTTGCCCACAAGCATATGTGAAAAATTCATCTAAATAATTGTACATTTAATTTTTAATGAAATCCCAGTAATCCACCCAATTTACCAAACTCCTACTTAATATGAAACAGTGGCATGCACAGAGATGCCTGAGTCTTACACAGTGTGAGCATTCGTACCACTTCAGGCATCCTCAGTCAAGATTTATTAAAATATTATCTTGATTTGGAGATCACTGCTTTTACTTGTGTGCAGAGTGAAGAAGCATATGCTATATGAGTAACCCATAGTGTTTGGCTTAAAGGCAAAATAAAAGTCAGCAATAAATAAACAGTAAAAAACAGACTGCTGGGAGATGGAAAGACTCACAGTCTTTCCCGTCTTTAGTTCCCTAATTCTGCAAACCCTTATACTCACAAGTAACTTTTATTTAAAAAAAAAAGAAATTATTGCAATTATAGCATCTACAGATAATTTTGAAAACCCATTAATTACCATCTAACGCCCTTTCTGAGGTGAATTTTCTTATTCTACTCCATACAAGGGGAGGATGAGACGTAGAGGAATTAAAATGATCGTTTTGGCAGACCTGTACAGAAACCAAGGGAAACACATTGCACATCTGCTTGTGAGAACACACATTTAAAGCAGACACCTGCATTTTGCAGGTGCAAACACCTACGGCATGCAAACAATTCCACACCAAGCCCGTGCACACCTGTCCCGGAGTGTGCACCCAGAAAACTCGTTAGAACAAAGGAATCTGGAGCCATGAACACGTACATGGGAGTGCAGGTGTTTGATTATTTCAATCCAGAGTACATGAACAGATGTTTGCATCATATTGAAATTGTCACCATTCTCAAAACTCTGCAGCTCTGCTGTCCCACCCTTATCAGTCAGTATTTCTCGTATTCCAGAAGGCCTTGTCTCACACTGCTTTTCAGGGTACATCTTCCATGTGTTTTGGCTCTAGCCCCTCATCCTGTTGCAAGGGAAAATAGAAGTCCCCAGCCCATCTATCTCTCTGTTCTTAGGCAGACAATAACTCACTTTTTGGCTAGATATAACATTTCTTTTCATTAGGGTTTTGTGCTCTTCCCAGTGTCTGTGCATTTCGCTATTGCAAAGATCTCGGGGTTTCTGCAGTATCAGTTCCATGGTCAAGGAGTAGATTCAAAAACTGGAGCAATGGTGGACTACACCATTCAGAGATGGGAACATCTGGTTCCAGGAAGGAAAGATTAAGGTGCTGTGAAACCACACTTTGTCAAGCTGCAAGTGGGAGATGCCAGGATGCAGGGCTGTGGGACATCAGGCTTTTCTGAATCCCTGTGCCACAGGGACACATTGTCAGCCTGGTCTTCACTTTTTTTTTTCCCCCTCTTGTTTTCCTTTTCTCAGTTATCACCAGACAGAATTTACAGCAAAGTTCCCTAAAACACTCCCTGAAATCCTGGAACTGAGCAGATGCAATCAGAAGTGCACTGCTGGTCATGGGGGACATCTCGTGGAGCTGGCACAGAGCCTTACTTTGTTCAGCCACCGCTGCTGTCCTGTGGCTCTTTGGCTTCCTGCTATGGAGTTGCCTCAGTGCAGAAGAGTTTGGGTAAATGAGGAGCTGCTCTGCAATTCAAACCCTGCCTCTGCACCTGAAGAGAGGAAAATAAACCACAAAGATGTCTGTGCAGCGGTCCAGTTACTGGAGGACCTGAGCAGTTGGGAGCCCATATGTTACTGAATGAGATTTTAAGTAATGGAAAAGAAACAACTTCAAGGAGTGTGTGGAGAAGGAGAAAAAAACCCCATCCTGTGGTTCACTTCCTCTGCTCGGGTGTGATCCCTTGGCCACTGCTCTTCCTAATGCCAGGGAACATTCTCAGATCACAGCCTGCCCTCCCTCCAGTCTCCTTTACAGAGCTGGTACTGAGCACCCACTCTTTGATCCATCCTTTTCCTTCTACTCTTTACACTTTCAGCTCTTGACACGAACTTATGTTAGAAATTACCAAAGGTCACTGCTTGCCAGGAGCCAGGCCCTCACCAATGGTTTCCCACCGTTATAAGCCTCTGTCCTCTTCCTACATGCCCTCATACTTTTCTGGAAAGTATTTCTCCCATTTGTCCATGGAAAACTTGGAAAACTTCATTAAGAACAAAAAGAATGGGTGCCCATTGAAAACCAATAAATTTCAATAACTCTACATATCTCTGTAATGAAAAAGTTGCATCCTATAAAATCAGGCGAGACAGTTATAACTTGTAAAATGAGTTATTATTTTCTTTAAAATTGTTTGAGAAATATTCATTGATTTTTGAACAAGAGGAAAGCCCTTGTGTGTATTAAATAGTGCCTTATGCTAATTTCCTTCTATGTACATGGCAGAGAGAGATCTGATTTCCTTTGGAAACCAAGGTAAAAGGAGAGGAAGCAACAAGTCCTAATTTGTCTAAACTGTAAGTCCTCATTAGCAGCAGATCATGTGCAAAGTTGAGTTTTGCTTGTGTTTGCTTATAATCCTTGAAAACTCATCATGTTTGTGCTCTTGTAAAACCGTGGTGACTCACCTTTCAGTCACTGACCTAAATAATCCATTTAACCCATTCTTATTAGCTCCCTCTTTCAAAAAAAATCACAAAAGAAAATTTCTAGTAAAAAAACTCCTGGCAAACAGGAGCACACGTGCACATTGTCTCTATTTGTTCCTGAAAGTAAATACAAATATTGACTGAATGATCAAATGAGACAGATTTTTTTCTTTTCTTATTGAACACAAAAGGTTAACTTGGGTCGCTTTGGAGTACTCTTTATATTCCCTTGACATAAACCAGTAAGACATGCTCTATTTTCCATTTTCTTTACCAGTGTATTTCCATGCAAAATCAGGTTCACACTAATTGAATTCTGGATTTAAAAAAAAAAAAAAGTGGAAAAACTCCCCTCTAATTTCCTCACAGACTCTCTCAGTTATGGAAATACCCTGTCAGTGACCACGTACACCCTGTGCCTTTTGAGTTAGTCGTGTTTGAAGCAGAAAGGCCTATTTGAGAGCGCTGTTGGTGCTCTTAATTTCCACACTGCTCCTATTGACAACCTCAATCCGTGTGTGCGACTCCAATTGGGTTGTGAAATTAATATGGCTGTTTGCGTACATCAAGGGCAACCTGCACTCCTTTGAAAGCAAGGGCACTGCAATTATGGGTAGTAAGAGCCTACAAGCTTATAGTGCCATCTGTACTATCCAACACTTCCACCCATCCCTACTTGTATTGCTAACTTTGCGTTTCACAGCCTCTGAAAAAAAAAAACAAACCACCAAAGAACAACAGATACACTTATACAGGCAAAATATTTTGAATCTCACTCCACTAGTCAACACATCTATTTAATCTGTTCTAATGATTTTTATCTTATTGAGAATTACTCTTCATTAATCTTGTCTATGGAAAATAGATCCAGAGATCTCCGTTGAGGTGAATGTAAAGGCTAAAACCTTTGTGTAAAAGAGCTATTGCAGGTTTGTGCAGCACCTGATCCTCACTCGGACTGGCTTCTCCTGTTCCAAGATCAGTTGAATTTCTTGGGAGTGTGGCAGGGCCCCTGCTTTTTGTGGGTGGATAAAGTACGAGCATATTCCGTGTGCAAAGTGTGTGTTTGAACACGTACAAAGAGTTCAAGCACCTGAAACGAGCTCTGTGATTATCACCTGCAGCACTTGTGAAAGAGGTTCCTAGTGACACTCATGGAAATAACAAAGATTTTGTCAGCCCAAACCATGCTGTAATGAACCAGAATATTTGTCTTCAAATGTCAATGAAGAAACAACTCTATTCATCCTAAAATAATCTTTGAATATTAGTCAGTGCGAGTGACCACATCTGAGGGAGAGGGATGCTTCAAGCAGCACAGTGAGATTCTTTTTCACTCTGGAGTTAAAGCATGGGAACCTTTCAATAAACTAAAAATGTTACCTTTTTTCTCTCCTATGAAGTTAAGGAAAGCAAATATCTATTTCCTTATTTATAAAAAGTTTCAGATTGGTTGTACGGACACTACTGGGACCTCTGCAGTAAAAAGTTTCAGAATATTCTTTCGTTTTCATCTCCGTTTCCACTATACTCCCAGTATAGTAGGAGGCTTGCCAAAAGTATAAAGGCCAGACTGCCAGAAACCATCACGAGCATCCCAGTACGTTTAAAGATCCACTCCTGGTGTTTAAACTGGAGTACATGATTAGTCTGGTAGCCCCTAGGTTCAAATCGAGATGTTAGACCTTTCAGGTAGTGTCTATCTTTTCTGGTTTTCAGCACAGTTTTGACCTTCAGGTCTCAGCCCAGAGTGTAAAATTAAACGATGGTGAGAGGTAGCACAGAGACGCTCAGGTACAGCACGGACTGAGCTGGGAAGTTCTCCTGCTCATCCTTCGCCACACACACCCTCCGGATCGTGCTGTTACTGCCTTTCCCAACTACCACAAGGATTTCACAACCAGGGGCATGACGAGCTCTGGAAATAAGACGTGGGGATCACCAGCAAGAACGAGCTGGCCCTTAAGGGGACAAAGCTGTGCCCTTCCTCGTTCTCCTGGTGGCACAGCCACCTACACAACGTCCTCCTCCCGGCCAGTGCCGAGTGAGGACATCACGGCCCTGGCTCCTGGCTCAGTGGGCAGCACTGGCAGCCCAGACAAAGTTTTTTTGGCTAAACAGGCTTTTCTCTCCAGCCTTTCCTCAGGCTGTCCCACAGCTACACTGCCATGTCACAACAGATGTGGAAGTTTCTGAGGGGAACAGGGTTGAACAAGGGTTAACATGGCGCATTCTCCTCTTACTAAAATGATGTCATTTCCCTCCCCCTCCCCAAAAGTATCTGTTGCTTGGTTGTTTACATATTGAATTTAAAATCTGTATTAGAGACCTGCATGACTTAAAATTGAATGAATTCTCAGAGCTGAAGACACTTGTACAAATTTAATTTAAACTTCCAGTGCTTCAGTGTTATTAAAAAGTATTGGGTTTTAGCTGCGAACTACCTATTTTCCCTATTTTCTGTACTTTCTCCAGGAAAAGAAAGACTAAGAAAACAGAAGAACTGATACACTGTAGAAATTGTCCCAATGAGTTTATAATCCAGTGTGAGTTACACAGTACTGATAAGTAAAGGAAGTTCAACCAGACAGTTTAATCCTCCAATTTCCTGTCTTCTAATCAGCCACTGACTCCTCTGGCTTTAAATTAGAAACATTCATGGCAATATTCAGGACAGGTGAAGGAAAAAGAGTAGAAAACAACTAGGACAAATACTTGTAAGCAAGAGGAGGCCACATCTAGAAAATGAAGGCGATATAAAGTATGTATAAGGATACATACTGAAGTGTTTAAGCTATACAGAGAATTTAGCAACTCTGACAGAGAAGGAATAATTTTATTAAAAATATTTATACAGCAGCTGAGCAGCGTATGAACATACAAGAGTTACTGTATAAAACAAAGGAAATCCATGCTGCAATGTTACACTGTTCACACTTTGTTATTTTTATAGGGGCAGGAGCAGGATAATTATTAATACATGTATGCCTTTTGATATACTGTAAAGCACAAGTAAGAAGCATAAATCAGCAAAGCCACGGACGATTCAACGGCATGTGGGGATTACCATGACAAACTTGGACTGAGAGTTTGTACAGATACCCTCAGTGATTTAAACAAAAACCACTTTTTTTGGGTATTTTGGCAGTGCCAATTGACTTTCCATATGATGAAATTAAATACTTATCAGATGCGCCATCATTTTTATTTTCATTTGCAATGAGATTTATAGTGAGGATTCTATTAATTCTTAATTGATGGAAATGCTAGCAACATTTTGACATTTTCATTTTTTTAAAAATTGCATTAATTACCTGAGCAATTCCAGCTATTCCTCTGAAAAAACAGAGCACAGAGGTGTGGAAGAAAAGTAGTCACCAAGAGCTTCAGTGAAAAAATGATGTTGAGGTAAAAACATTTAAAGTAACTAAATGACCATTTTAAGTCTACTCTGACCATTTTTAATAAATTCTGGTTTTACTCATGGCATCTACAGAAAATAAAGGCATTTACACTGAACTGTGGATCGAGAGCGGAATAGTAAAATTAGTAAATAATTATTTTGGAAATGACTGGAAGATCTGCTTTAACTGTCGCATTCAATAAGAGCAGTTTGCTCATACATGGAGTCATTTGAAATGGCTTCTTATTTATTAATGAGCCTTTTTTTTCCCTTCGGATGTTTCACAAAGAGAACAGTTTGGGGGTTTGAAACTGTTTGGATGGAGATAACTCAAATTATGGGTCCAGGCTGCCTCTCAGTCACTCAGGTGAGCAAACCTGGTGTCACTCTGCTCCTCCCAGTGCAGCCACTCCAGGCTGGTGGCAGCGTAAACCTTGAGCAGAATTTGGCCCAATTTGGGGTCTTTAGTTTTGTTTTGCCATGGAGGATTTCCCCTCCTGTATGTACCTTTGCTGCACATCTATTTCAGTAACCCCGTGCAAAGGAATTTTGCAGACAATCCCTTATTAAACATATTATAGTCACATCATACAGGCTTGCTAGAGCAAATAATTTAACAAAAATAATCAGCTTGAAATAAATGTTTATAAAAGTAGCACAGCTGCACATATTTGTTACAAATGCAAGACAGAGTACTGAAACTTTTCTATGACTAACCCTTTAGTGTCTCTATGACAGCACCAAATTTAAATTGAAAGTGCCAATGAAAACAAAATAATGATCACTTTTCCAACAAATTCATCTCGTATCTTCAGGCTCCTATATTGGTTAAATTACTTGCTATGATAGATATATTTTAAAAATAAATATAACTCCTTCTTACACAAATTTACAGCATTTGGGGGAAATTTTATGCTAAAATGTCACATTACAATACAGACAGAATAATAACTGTTTCTGCATTTACTTGATTAAAGCATAAAAAAGGTAGATTAGGTGTAAGAGTGCCTCAAAACAGTGGAGACTAATGCAATTATTGCTGAAAAGTACAGCCCCTGTGGATTCTGCTGAAATAGTTTGAAACATTTACAACTGTCTACAAGAAAGAGAAATAACATTTTTTCTTTTACTTTGACCTCTTGCTATTTTGGCAAGTAAGATAAAATATATTAGCCATTCCATCAGATGGCTGGGGAGAAAAACTAGCTGCGATGAGGAAAAACGAATTAAAGGAGCATTAATAAAGATTATCTATGAAAGAAAATAAGGTCAAAATTAGAACTCTGCATTTTAAAGCCACCTTTCAAAACTGCAAGCTGCTTTGCCCAATGCTAAAATCCATTCATTTTACTAATCATGCAATCAACCAATCTCCATTATCTCCAGAGCTGGCTATAAACGTGCTATAGACTGGGGTGAAAGAGGGAGAGTGTGAGGTTGAGAGACAGAGAGAGGGAAAGAAAGAAAGAAAGAAAGAGAGAGAGATTACTACACCCAGCCTTTTATAAAGCCGTTTCTTTCATTATAACAGGTCTTTTCATCCCAGTGACACAGAACCTTTAAATTTGGGCATAATACTCCAGTACAGTACACAGCTATAGCTTCAAATGGATTTAGAACCTGCTCCAGAAAGAAAACAAACTCCCTCGCTTGACACACAAATTGTTTACGATTCATTAAAAAGCAAAATTGCATATCCCAGTGCTGGCAGCTGAGTCCATATGGGTGCAAGGGGTATTCACTCATCTCTTTGTATGCTGGCAGTACCAAACCGAAGTTTAGCACTGTGCAGCTGAGATTTTGTGCAGCCAGACGATGCATGAGGTAATTTTCAAAGCTTTATTTGTCTTTAAAACATTAAAATCTGCTCTCTAGCTTACTTTTGATGAAAAGAATGTGGCAAATGGGATGAGGTTTTGGGGGGGGGTAAAAAAAATAAATCTGTTTTTGTTGTGTGTTTTAGATTCATAATGTATGAAAAACTGCTTATTACTCCATCAATAATTGAAACTTTGTATGAAAATTATTTGCAATTAACACATCTATTGTAAAGATCTTGAATTATTCATTTCAGCTAAAAATAACGTCTCTTATCTACCACAACTTCTACAAAAAAAGGCTATTTTAGTGAGTTTTTTTTTTTCTGTTAGAAAATAAATGGTGTGACGTTCAAGTTTAAGGAGAACTTTCTGCAATGTTTAATCTAAACAACAGCATGTGTGGTTATAAAACTGTTTATTTTCAGGCAAGTGCATTACTAAATGTTTCCAGGATTTTTACATATTATATTCACAGCACTAAAACATCTGTGAAATAGATGTGGCTGTAATGAAACTTCCTCGGACACTTTCTCTAGAGTGCTAATAACTGCCTAGTAACATTTGAGGGTACTTATTAAATAATAAACACGGACGTACCTCATCATAAAAGCAGCCGATAGACAATAAAAGAGGAGTGGCAATAAAATATACAAATGGCTTGGAATAAGGCAAAATCACAGCATGATATAAATCTTGTGGCTAAAACAGGTACTTGAAAAACTTTGTTTTAAAAACGATAAGTAAAAATCAATAGCCTTATTTACAGGGGTTTAACAAGCTAAAAAAAAAGTCACATGAATAATCAACAGTTTATGTGCATGCAAATACCCCTTCCCCCTCCAACTTCTCCTGGCAGAAAGTCTAATTGGAAAATCAGTACTATAAGTAAAGTGGTTAGCCTTCCCTATTCCCATTAACCAAACGCTGCATGTTACATTTCACTGGCAACCGCTGGCAAACCTCTAATAGACGCTTAAAAAATTAAGAGTTTAGACAAAACAAAACGGAAAACCCCGAGCCCAAACACCTTTAAATACAAGCCACATGATATACACAATGGCCACCACCAAGCTGCAGAATAAAAACCTTCCGGATCTCACTTTTAAAAGTCTTTCAAGTCCTCTGAGGTCTTAAACTTTCCAAATGATACCAAAATTGGTCCGGGGCGGTGAGGGGGAGGGAAAGCCCCCGACTTGTTTCAGCGTATCATACAATGAAAGTGATCATGCCTTGTTTTGTAATTCCACTCGCCAGTCCTTTTTTAACTGATATCTATGTGAAATGAGCTGAGGTTCACGGTCCAGTTAGGAGCGGATAATACATTCATTGTCCTGGCAGCAAACTTTTCCTCTCACTGGAAGAATTCACGCTTGCCACAAGAATAATAATTACAGAAAACTAAAAATGCGCTGCTAACGAATTAATCCCTAACGGACAACACGCTAACGAGGGCAGTAATGATTTGAGGACTCTCTTCCTCGCAACAGGACTTGCATCTTCTGCTACAATGGGCTATTGTGCATCCTCCTAACTCACTATACCTCTTATAGATTCAAGATGTCAAAGGTTGTCTGGCCCGGCTGACCATGACATGCTAGTTAACTCGTTCTACGGAGCACGTTGGGACTTTATTGAAACTTTAATTGTGCCCAAAAGCAGCTAGAGCCAGACTATGTGGGATCTGTAACACATGGCTCCAGGTCAGCACAGCCCGGGAACCTGCTCTAACGCAAACAAGCGGAGGGAAAAGTTAGATTGGGGTCTCGGATGAAAGGCAGCACCTCGCAAACCGCGCTCCTCTCACACGTGATGATTTTACACCACGCCACGACCGCACCGTTCCAGGCTTTTACAGGGATCGACTCGCTTTGTAACGGACTGAACTTTCCACCTTCCCTCTTTACAAAATACTGCATGGTAAAAAATGCACGCGCGCACGGACGCTGGAAAGCAGCAGATAAAATAAAACAAACTGAGCGTTAGGCAGCCGACTGAGACAAGTTACTCTGCACAACAAGGCTTTTTCAAACTACTTCTTTGCATACTTTTTTTTTTTTTCCCCTTAAGGAGAATTGAAAAAGCTTCCCTCTGGAAACTGTAGTGCACATTAACGGTCTCCTGTTACACAGGGGAAAGCACACAAGTGGGACAAGTGTGAGGCTGCTCTACTGAAGAGTGTGAAAAAAATCAAATGTTAATTTGATAAATGTGAGGTCTGGGACATTTTGTCAAAGAGGGAGGGAAAGTAGAAAAGGGAGAAAAAAAAAAGCAGCCCTGCTGCCAACTCACCATCCACCAAGTTCTGGCCGAGATGTCGTAGCAGAGCTGCCATTTGATGGAGCCGTCGGAGGTTTTCCCTGCCATTATGCTGTCAGCAAGCTTCATCTGATGCTAACTCACGGGAGATAAGACACCTAATTGAGAAAACATTTGCACTGGCATGTTGGGCAACATGTAGCCCGGTCCATACCATATGGAATCATGGGTAAAAAAAAAAAATCTCCTTGACAATGAACCAATCTCTCACAGACCCAGTGGCAAGGTGAAGTGGAGATGAAAAGTCATCTGCTCCTAGCACTGTCTTCTCCTCTCTCTCTCTCTCTCCCTCTCTCTCCCCCTCTCTCACTCTCTTTTTTTTTTTTTAAATAAGAACCCACTGCTCAACATCAAAGAGAGGCGGTCAAAATTAGGGCTTCATCACTCAGATGATTTTGGTCTGCAAGGTTTTTCTTTCCTTTCCTCTTTTTTCTTTTTTAAGATGAATAAAGAGATTTAATAGGACAAAGGCAGGTAGTGGACTGTGGAGGGAGATCGCCACAGGCTATTAGCCTAAAATTTCTGCTTGACAGATGGAACTGCTTAGAGACTATCATGCAATGTTTTGGGTGTTTTTTTTTTTTTTTTAAAAGACTTTCAGTCTGATTCAGTATCTGTTTATCGCAGCTACTTTTCTCATGTACGTGACTGGGGGGGAAAAGACTGAGCAAAAAAAGAAAAAGATCGCGTCTTTCTTTCTTTCATAATTTTGCATATAATAATTTAAGCAGTGAAAGGCAAAACAAAACTATAAACTGTCCAAGTTAATTTCTTGATCCAGTGATAGACGCTTTCTGAAGGAATCAAATGATTTTTTTTTTTTTTTGAGACGCTCAAGTTTTGGCTCTTTATTCCTTCTTGATTTTAGATATCAGATTATATTGTTTAAATGAATGACTTTTCATATGAAGGTTCAAAGTGCCCCCTAAGAACTGAACAATTTCCTTTCTATATATTTGTAAAATATCATTTTGCTACCAAATTTTGAATTGTGGTTTTTAATGTTACATTTCTTAATCCCATCAGGTGACAACCGCCAAACTCACAGACGTTTGTTTCTCCCTCCTGCAAAACTTCTCCGCCACGCTCAAAATTTACGTGAGGAATCGACAGATAACTTGGGAAAAGACAGCCCCAAAACAAACCGCTTTGAAAAGTTATGAAATCCTGTTATTGTCTGATATTAAAATCTTTTCCTGCCTAGCAAAGTCAGAGATAATCATAGATTTTCTCATCTCATTTTCCCACTTCTCTTGGTGCACTGTAAACCCATCTGAAGTATTACTTTTATGACAGCTGACTATTAAGCAGGCAGTGAATGCTTTCCATTTAAATCACCCCGCTGTGTCACACGGAGCGACGGTTGCTCGGCTGTGACCACCACGCTCCCTGACAGGGCACTCCAGCCTATACAGCAGTGCCTTTCCTCAAGTGCTCGGAAAAATGAACTTCTGAACTGGCAAACGGACTCTCGCCAGGAATATTTCCTAGGGCTGCGGAGCTATGGCTGATACAACTTGCTCACTCAGAAACAGCTACACTCTGCAAATCTTTTTGTGATTTGGACAGGAGAGGAAAATGTATTAAAAACATCCACTCGGTTTTAAACAGTATCCGTTTCTGTTTGTATCAGAAAGGGGAGCTCGTGGGTGCACAATTCTTGTTTGGATTATTTTGCGTATTAACTGTTGTTTAACTATTTGGCTACAGTAAAATCGTAATTCCAGGCTGCGCAGATCACAAAACTGCCATTCAGTACAGGACAGAACTAACTTCTGTTGAGCTTCAATAATACCCTTGCATTTCTGTGATGTGCGAGATGATAAGCAAATGATTTAGTGTAAGCACGAACCGCTAATGTAACGTGCAGGGGTTTGGGGTTTTTTTGCCCAAGTCTTACAATCTGTTTGGACTACACATCAGTGAATGATCTATGCTACTACAGCATCCCAGTTTGCACTTTTAGCTCCAGATAGCAGGTACAATCCCACTGTTGTTTATGGGAAAGTGTCTGACTAGCATGGGAAGTGTTAAGTTTTATTTTGAGTTCAGAAAAAAAAAAGATGGTCACTGTGCCAGGAACTGCCCTTGCTCTGGCTAGCCAAAGTATTTATTGTCTTCTGTTACTGCAGGTTTGCTAACACTACCTGTCCTTTCAGTGTCTCAGTGCTTATTGAAAAACACCTCCCTCCAAATAATCGCACAAAATATAAAGCAAAACGCTTAGTAGCAATCAGCCCTTGAATTGGTGTCAGATTCAATTTTATGCTGCTCTCTCTGCTCCTACCTCTCAAACCCATCAGCTTACCCACCCTGCTTATTATTTATTTAGTATTTCATACCCAGTTGTGCTGCATGTCATTCCAGGCAAGTTCTGATAAATCTGTTTTCTATATGGGGTTTTAGCACCTGATGTAGTTAGAGATCTACTGACAAACTTACTCTGGATTGCTGCATTAACCACTTCCTCCTATACCAACATATGATTTTACCTCCCAATATTAATTATAAACACACCAGCTAAATATTTTTTTTTAGAACATACACTTTTCAGATTATGAATGACAGAAGCATGAAACCATTTCCTTCCTGACAGTGGAGTGGTTATGTGCAAAGAAATGAGGAGTGCTGTTGGTTAACAGCGTTTTAAATTCAGAACAATTAGGTGCAGTTAACTTTGCCATTGTTCTTTCTGATGCTGGGGATGGTGGGTTCTTACCCGTAGAGCAATTATTCCTTTCATAAGCGGCTGTTGTTAATAGCATTAAAACAAGATTAAATACAACATGTTAAATATTGCAATTATTGTGGAAAATAAAATTATTTGGTGAGCATAATGGGGAGCAAATCAAGCATTTAACATGATCCAGGAAATGCTACTCCAAACAATTGCATTTGTTTTATGCAATTTTTCCCCTTTGATTGCTGACAGATGCCGTTTTGGAAACAAACATCTAAGTAGTTTTCCTTCAATCAGGAAAAAAACCACACACCAGAAAATGGCTACATGTTTTGAATTTAACTCTTGTCAATCAGCATTCTGCACAACACTCCGTGTGAATAGTACTGGGACAAAACGATGCCTTCCAAAGACTAATAAGCAACAAAGATATTTGCTTCTAAATCAGATCTGTTCCGAAGAAAGAAAAAGCCTTCGTGTGGCATCGACATTTGTGCAGACACAGCTGCAAAATAAAAATGCTTGCCGTATAGAGTGATATTTCAATTTGGAAATAAGTTAGGTGTATATGCTTGTAGGCTACAGGAGATTTGTTTTCTGTCAGCTTTAGGCCTCAAGCAATGGATTGAAGCCCTTGCCAATTTCTTTCCGACTTCCTACTGGAGAAGTGGCCAACTACCCACAAATAATTTGCTTAATTGTTGAGCAGAGTTACCTGCCGCAGCTCACACAGCGCGAGCAGGCCCCTCTATCTTCCCTCAGCCGCACGTTTGGATGAGGATTTTGTTCCTATCACGTGTATGGAACCAAGAAAGAATGCTAAAAAAAGGCTAATAAAGAATATTAATTCAGATGACTGTATCAAGCTGGCATTTTAAAGTCTACTGGAAACCGAATGCATGAGAACATTAGAAATGTTGGCATAGTGGGTGGTTTCTCCAAATGTTGGCTTCTACTGTTCGCGTCGGTAAAAGGAACGCGGCAGAGCTGCGGGCAGCTCCCAGTGCAGACACATCTTTAGGATGTTAGACCCCGTTATTAGATTATCTATTACTTGCACGGTACCCATCGCTCATTAACCCTCTCTTCATTCCCTTTGCCTCCCCCTGCTTCTCCAGTTGCAATTGCTCAGAATCTTTTCAGCTCATTGCAACAGCGTGATTTAGATCTGTTCCTAATTTCGGAGGCGTTTTCCTTGGGAAGCCTCAACTTCGATGAGTTACGAGGAGGATTTCCTTATCTCAAACAGCGACAATTAGTTCAAGTGCCACGTGAGAGCAGGCAGTTGATTTTTGGGCAGCCTCTGAACTGATGCAAAGTTGCTGACAACGAGTGTGTTCTAGCTTTTGGAAATCCTATAATCCTGGCTTCAATCAAGAGGATCTGCTGTTGCTGAAGGCGTAAACAAGGAGAGAAGCAGCATGTGACCACTGCTGCTGCACCTTCAAGGACTCCTGAGCCAAAACGAGCGCAACGGTAAAGCTTCTACTGCTTGCTTAATGTTACGTGCACATTTTGGATGATCTTCCTGAACCCAGGGAAAGTAGTCCTTTGCCCTCTGCAGGAAAAGTTGGTTTTGGACTCTGCATTTCCCCCTGTAGCTCTGTTGTGTATGTTTCTCCCTGCTCCCCTCTCACTCCTCTGATTTTCTTCCTACCATCTGTATTCCCCTTTTCCCTCATCTGAAACAAGCATCAAGATCTTGTTTCTGACAGAACGGTCTGTCAATATGGAAACACACTGACATCACAGACAGTGCTGTGACTTCATGTCTGAAAGAAACAGGAGGAACAGATGAAAGGAGTGAAGGCGAAGGAATGACACATACAAACATTTTTAAAAAATAAGTAAAGATTCTTCTCTATCAACCCGAAATGCAAAGGAACATAAACCAGATTTATTTTTAAGTCTAAATATAACCAACTATTTCCTAATCTGTGACCATAACTCGCTACAACATTTCAACATGCTCTTCCACCCCTGAGAGGTCCCTGTCCCTCAGGAGCACACGCTTGGCTGGCTCAAGGCCCGTGTGACAGCCAACATGACCTCGAGAAGGACTGAGCAGGGTCTAAAAAAAAGCCAATATCAAGCATATATTGGGAGAAGCCTTCAGAGGGAAAGGAGGAAGCCTGGCCTGGACTAATCTGTACCATCTAAGTAAATGCAAATTCATAGAACTATAAATAAAAGTACTCTTCGAAATCACAAGGTCAGTTTGGATGCAAAAGTTGCATCACCTCAGTGGGGTGGGGATACAAAACATGCACAGAAAATACTAAGTAGACAGGGGTGGAATATCACCTTACTATGATTTTCTTTTTTCTTCCTAGAATGAAATATTAACAAAAGGGCCAAACCACTATTTCTATTACTAGAAGGGGTTTTTTTGGTAGGAGAATTTGGGAGGAGTTGGAAGCCCTGCATTTCCTTTACTATTTGAATTATGCATTTGAATTCCAGCATTAGAGGGCATGCAGGAAATACTGCTTTCCTGCCATCATCAGAGCCACTGCAAACCCTTAATAAGGAGATTCATAACTAGTAGGAGAGGAGCTCAAGAAAACTAAAAGGTTAATATATTCTAACTAGATGTTGGGTATAGAATGTCAGATCTGTCAAATTTCATTACAGTTTGGTGCTCAATGAAAAAGATTTGATTTCTTTTGCCACTGTCCTACTATGTTCAAGTCACACAGTGCCAGCAGCAACCAGCCAACGACCACAGGCTGGCACTGAGCGGGCCCGAGTGGGAAGCCAGCCGCAAGGACCATCTGTTTCCGATTTCTAGCGAAGCCAAGATGTGCAGTGAAGTGCATTCCATTCACCCAGCCAGCCTTCTCCCTGCTCAAGTTATTAGTGTTACAAGTGAAATTATCTTTTCCAAACAGCGGGGGAGCTATAATCCTTATGGAACAAGGCTTTAAAAAAAAAGGGAAAAGAAGAGGAGGAGAAAAGAAAAAAAAAAAAGGACAGAAAAAAGGCCCCCCAACACTCCCCCCTCTTCAAACATCTTTTGTCAAAGTTGTCGATGACACTGTTTGTAAATTTAATTGCCATGTTCACGGGTTTTATAATTTTAAAGGATGTTTTATTAAGAACTATATTCTCTAAGGGAAGAATGTGTACGTCAGTTCACGGGCTCTAATGTAATAAACCATTCAAATATATTTAGAGGGTTATTTATGAATAAAGTTAAAAATGACAAGATGAATGCTCATTTAAGTCTCTCTAACATGAAGTGCCTTGAAAAACATCATAGGTTTAGAAGTATAATTTAAAGTGCGAATGCATAAACAGCGCTAATTACATGCTACTTACATTGTTTCAATATGTAATGCATATGTTTAACCTCGCAGAGGAAGGATTGGTCTTGGCACAGCAATCGTGGGGATTTAAGGGTATGCTAAACTGATAACTGTAGAATGAGCTCTGACACAGGATATTGGTCTCCTACTGTTACCTAAATGCCAGGTGAAACCAAAGGATTTATAGGAGGGCGGGTGGAAAGGGGGAGGGGGAAAGAAAAAAAGAAAAAAAAAAAAGGGCAACACAATGAGGTGAAACTGAGAAGTTTATTTTCAAGGGGGGAAACATTTATCCTTTGACACCATTCCATTCCAGTGACTTTATTTCTAATATACCATGAGATTAATGATGTGGCTACTGTCACTGTGCCTGATGAACACTGGCAGAGATGTGGAACAGTTGCTCCCCCTACTATTATTGGACATATTTGTAAATTGGCATCTATATGATGAACTCGTTCCGTGTGCCAGCCAATTGGAAAAAATCTTATTCAGGAGGACAGAATTTTTGCTTTCCTACTGAATTCTATATGATGTCCAGTTGGTTTAAGATTGGCTGATATAAAAATTTATTTAAATTATGATAGTTTTCATGTCATATAATAATCTGAATATGACTCTTATGTGAATCAATTGTAGATAATTAAGGAAGTAAATGATCATCAGGAAAAAGATCCCTGACATACCAGAGGTGGGTCAATATTTAAGTCTTTGCTTAGGAAGGGCACAATTGGTGAACATCACGATAATGATTCACTATCCCATCCCCAAAGGATTTATTCTTTCAAAAGTAATGCCATCCTAAGTGAAAATCCAGAATAGCTTGTTCCATTAATTTTCTTAGTCCCTTTCAATCTGTTTTAACAGGTCTAAAACTATTGTCATGAGTGGATGATATCATACATAAAATGCAACTGTTGAGCCACCTGAAACCTAATTACTAGATGATCGCCTTCTTTGGGTTTTATTTTTTCTCTGTATCTTCAGAGGTGCAACTGGACACTGATTATCTCTGTTCCAGGACATTATTTGAGCTGTGGCTAAGCTGATATTAACACAAATCATAACCTCATTCCAAATTTTCTGCGCATCCAGAAACATCTGCCATAGCTGCACATGTTGCCCATCTTTAGGAGGTCCTGTTTTGCCATGAGTAAGATATATTTCAGGCTGTCTGGTGCTGTGAGAAATAACCCTTCCGGATCTCTCCATGCAAGCTTGCTTCCCTGTAGGTCAGGAAGAGAGCGGTGGAGAAGGACCCAAAGAACACAAGTGGGAACTGGGGGGATTGCTGCAGCCAGCTTTAATATTTGAGATCTACAGGGAATGGGAAGAGAGTGAGGCCAGCAGGTGAAAATGCAGAAGCTCTGGACACTTCTGTCATTGACTTTGTCAGACACAGGATGCTGAGTGCCAGTGCTCACTGAGCCCATGACCATTTGTGCAGGCACAGCTAAGTCTCACGTTCCAGTTTGTAGGTAATGCCACAGGACTACTTGTGAATTCAAAGATTGCAGTCTAACAGGCTGCAGGAAACCAATCTCCAAATTTATCCTTTTGATTTTTACTTATTCTTCAGTTTTTGGATACGGATTTGCTAAAAGTGGTTCGTAGTGGAAAAAAAGATTTTATTGTTAACTAGGAGGGATGGACAAGTCCTCGAAGTCTCTCTGGAAATGGCTTTCTTGCACAAGACCTACTGAGTTCAGCAATGCTGTTGGACTTTCAGGCAGCAGTGCTAAATCAGTGCCTTTTATCATCTACAGCTACATAAAAGACTCAAACTACTCCTTCCTAATGAGAGACTTCTGTAACGCTCTCTGCTTTGGGCTATTCTAAAGGAATAAGGAATCCAATACAGATGCGGCAGTGACCGTCATATTACTCTCAAAAACCAAATCCCTCAAAGCAAAGGAAATATGAACAATTAAAACAATAAATACACTGAATCATAGGAATTTCCAGTGCCCTCAGTTCTAACTCTAGTTCCACACATTAATTTGTAATTCTTGAGCCATGAATAAGTAAATCCTCTTTTGTTTAGAGAACAAGATAAAAATGCTACTAATATTAAAACCACTCCTGTTTGCTGGCTCATACATCTATTTAAATACCTGCCTATTTCTTTGCTTCACCTCTTGAGTGTCACACTTGTCCTCCTGCTAATACCAGCTGACTGGCAGCCAGCAGGCTGAGCACTGCAGGTAAATACCTAGAGAAGTGCTTTGGCAGGGCTGAGCTCTGTGTAAGCAAATTTTACAAGCAAGTCAGGCGTAATCTGTTGAAGTGGCTCTGGATTACTGAATATTTAACAGCAAGATAACACTTTTGTGACCATAAAGACATATTTACACTCCAGTGTAATCTATGGCACTGGACATTACATCATGGAAGAGAAAACTCTGAATGAAGTTTATTCAAAACACATCACTCTAAACACCCCCTTTTTTCCCCCTTCCAGTTAACTTGTCATAGAGACAAAGCCATTTTGGAGATGAAGTCTGTAGCACATGTCCCTTCTAGTGTGGTTCCTTATATTTTTCAAAACAAGTTTTAAAAATCTGCAGGAATCTTAGCTGATGATAAAAATCAACAACAAGAAGGGCAGAAAAGTTTCAACTAATCAAGTTGAAAATTTGTGATGAGTTTAGAATTCATGAAAATTGATTACTTCTCATATTTGAAAATCAAGTCTTATTCAACTCATGGTGTACTGCCAGAAAAGAGGATGTTATGTAGAAATTCTTTGATATTTTTTCTTTTATCCACTGGACTTTCCCATTAAAACAAGACCATATAACAAACATAATTCTTTATTGCCTTAATTCTAAAGACCTGACTTTTTCCTCATGCTGGAGGACTTTCTTTTGCAAAGCTGGCTGACAGATACAAAAGAACTGGTTGACATTCTAGGACATGGAAATAGAAGGATGCAGGGAATGCAGAGTGTCCCTTGATGCACCTCCATCTTTTCCTAATACAGAGATCCACCACTAAGAAGATGACACTTCTGTCCATGAAGTCTCCTTTGGAGGGGGTGCAGGGCCAGGAGCATTCCTAAGAGTGAGTAAAACAGAAGGTGGCTCTTTTCCTGCCACCTCACCTGTCCCTTACAGGATTTCTTGCTTCTCTGTGCTGGCAAGAGTTTGCACGAATCCAGAAATGAGTCTGGGGGCTGTGCTTTTATCTTCATAGATGTCACTTGAGGAAAAGCTGTGAACTTGTCTCTGTGCTTGAGATCAAATGTGCTCAGTGCTAAAAAGCTCAGGAATGATTTCAAAATGTACTTTGAAGCCTTCCTGGTGGGAACAACTGGAATGTGTGTCTGTGTTACCAGCTCTAATACTACGAGCACGAACACAAGCTGAGTCACAGTGGACGACAATGCTGCTGACAAAATGTTTTAAACTGCAAACTAAAACAACAATGGGATTATTTATGGACTGCAACTCTTATTTTAATGTCAATAAATGTACTGGATAAATTCCCCTTCATTAGCTGGAAACCTCAGAAGGAAACAGAAATATTCTGGTAAACCACAAGCTTGTTCTTAGCAAATAGATGGCTACATTTCCACTGCCGCGGCATGGCCAGACTGCTTCTGCACTGGGACAATAAATCTCTGCGAGTGAAAAACAAAGTCTATAAAAGCAAGACCTACAAAGTAAGGGTGTGAGACACATGGCCCTCAAACCTCCAGAGGATGGCATTAGAAAGTATCAAGAGTAGCTTTTCTTTTTCCTTTTTGTGAATGGAAAACATGTTTTCCAAGATCTACCATTCAACTCAAAACAAATGGTTGGAACGAGTCCCTGTCACTATGGGAGGTGTTTGCTCTCTTATCTACTGGGCTGCAGACAGCCCAGACAGAGCGAGTTGCTTTGACTGCTGTGTGCTGCAAAATAGAAAAAAAAAGGGAGGAAAAGCACAGAAATAATGTGTTCCACCTCCCTGATTCCTGAGATGTCTGAGGAGCAGTTCTTTCTAATATCTGACTCCACAGATATGCATCAGGCCGTGGAATACACCAAATACAGGATGTTCTAATGCTTCCCATCCAGCCTCCTGACACCTGCTTGTCCTGGGGAGAAACAGAGGACACAGAATTGCCACTGGGGCTCCCCGATCATGGGAGAAACTCCATCAGATCGCCTGAGGTCAGCTTCCCATTCCTTGAGAATGCTTAGACAGAACAAGGCACAACATCTTACCAAGTAATACTGATGCCTCCTCATGTTTCTAGAGGGAATAGTTTCATGTCAGGATGGAAAACTCGAACATCACGTCACAGATTGCTTTTTCATTCTGCTCCTTGGAACTTACCTGTCTTTTCTTTTCCTTTCTAAATCTGTGGTTCTATATCTTATCCTGCACCTAATGGCTTGTAAGCTATTTCCAAGACGGAAAATGTGATATTCTCTTATCTGTGCAGCATTTTGTTTATCTATAGCGTGACACTAATGACACTTGGAATTTGCTTCTGAGATTTTTTTCTTATTGTAAAGACAAGGCACAAAAACAATTGTGTCTGGGTCTAAGTACATTCTTAACCCCATTCAATTTATTTCAGATGCTGAGTCCTCAGGAAAGGCTACCAATGACTAATAAATCAGGTGTTTCTTCCTTCACCTACTGGGATCAATAAGAAGCAGAAGAAAAAAGTTCTTGTTTGCATGAGATAATGCAGATAAACAGCTCCATGTAGTGGGTAAGAGCATATTTCAGGCCCTAAACTTTGCACACAGGCTCAGCTTATTGAGAATAACTTGTATTTCAGCAAGACTAAAAAACTGAGGGAATTCAGGGGTACTAAGGAGGGAATTCAGGGGTACAAATATGGCTTGCATATTCTTGGAAGGTACATAATCCCCTTTTTACTCAGCAGTTTATGTAAACCTCATACTGAGTTGGTGGTCCAAACCTACAGTACCTGAATATGTTCCAAATGAGGCACAAAGAGAGAGGGGCAAGAGCACTCAGCACCTTTATGCACAACCCCAATCCCTCCAGTCAGAAATGGATGGTACTTTGCCTAAAAGATCTCATTTTGTCTTTGAAATAAACACAAAATCAGGTTCCTCCGTGTAATTGCTTTACCTAAGAATATAGTGATCACCTTCCTAAAGGGAAACAGTATTCAGTACAGCTTATTTGTGTTGGGAAACCAGGGCTCCAGTACATCATCCAAACCATTATTCCACAGTGGATTAACCCAGACAACACTTATCAAAAATGTCACACCACAAATATGAGCCAGGAATACATTACTGGGAAAGCTGCCTGGACCAATGTAAAACTAGAGAAAATGGGCAAGTATTATGTATCAAACAATGCAAAACACTTGCACAGACTGTGAACATACATCACTATAATTGCTTTTATATTAACTTAAACCAAGTTAAAAAAAAAATTAAGAAAACTAAACCCTGTCCCCCTTCAGTGTCTCATCAGATTGCATTATTCTGACAGCTCCACAGGAACCCAGTGTCTCTGCACTCACATTCTCCACTCATCCCTCTGCCAGTCTCTCCCTGACAGCAGTCTCATGTTTCCATCCTCCCTGGGGATGGGACACGTTGCAAGTCCCATCCTCTCACCTCTGCACATCCCCTTGCCCTCCTCTTTTTCTGCACTTCATTATTTCTCAGACCTGCAGTCATCAGTTTCCCCAGGCTAGATCACCTTGCTCAGCAGTCTTAGCTGCACTCAGCAGCAACACAAACCTATCCCATGGGTATTCCCATCTCTCCACATAGCCAAGCTTTTGCTCAGACCTCTCTTGCTCCACAACTCTGGCCTCTTTTCATTCTCAATGTATTTCTGGTTTCTTTTTCCTCCCACTTCATTCTGTAGCTCCTTTGTCCTGCCACACTGGAGCTCTCTGGTCATTCCCACACCCACCTCTGCGGCAATCGACAAGTCAGAAAATGCTTGATTCATCCCACTTAGCTGGGACAATATAACACCAAGATATATAGAGACAAGCAGAGAAATCCAGATGTGTTCACTAACCCCTGTGCTTTTTGCCTTCTAACACCCCAGATTATTTGGAGCGGGGATCTTATTAACTCTATTTATACTGCACCTAACACATAGGGGCCATGCATGGGGATTTGATTTCTGGACAATTTCATTCTAGAAAATAAATTTTATGCTAAATAAATCCCTACTCAAAAATACTGGTAAAATCTGCCTTGTTCTAGGATTTAATAACAAATGTACTATTTGGTGCATAATAGGCAATTCATTTTGCTATGCATTTACTCTATTTAAAACATAAAGCACTTAAGGATATTTGGAATATGAAAGACTATTAGAAAATCAATTTCTATTCTGGTTTATAGCCCAACCACTTAAAGTCTTAATTTGTTACAATTCACTTTCTTGTATTCTGTCTCGTTAAAGTGGATCAGCTACCTCCTGAACCCTGGTCATATGCTTGTTAGAGGTAAACTATTTAATTATTATCTACCGCATCCACTCTCTCCACTTGCTCATTGCCTACATTTATGCATTTACAGCATCGGTTCAGGTTGTTTGCACTTGCTGGAGAACCTGCTGCCTCTTTTTCCAAGGTTTGGAGGAGGGAGGCTTTGGTTTCACTGAGGGCTATCCCCTTCCACTCGACAAATAAACAAACAGCAGAATAACTGGCAGGAAGTCATGTCCCTTTGGTGAGCAGGGCTCAGCTCAGCAGAGGGCAAACCAGGCAGCATCATTTTCACTCCAGCACAAAGTGTCCATTCTTGACTCCTTGACCAAAGGAAGCAAAAGCAGAGGGACGACGAGTGCAGCACATCTGCAGGGCTGGATTTCACAGGAAGTTATGCAGCTCCTCCACAGATAAGTTTCACTGAAGAACAAAGACTGATTTTGTTCAACACTCCGAGAATGCTGCATTGAACCTGGGCTGAGCTTTTCATTCCTTGAAAATGAGGCTCAGAGAGCAAAATCTAATTTCTCCCTCACCCTTGTTTAAATTAGCTGCACAATTTTCATATCAGTCCTATACTTACCATATGAAAAAAGCTTAAAAGACACCCACTCTTCTCCTACTAAGTTTACATGTTTTATGTATTGATTTTAGCAGACTACACACAAGTTGCTGCATCCAAGATAAATGTCAGAGCAGCAATGACTAGACCAGTTACATGAAACTTAGTCTCTGATATAGAGCTGCCTTAAAGCTTAAGAAACAAAATATTTATGACCAAGAACAAGACAAATGGTGCAATAACACATTAGCAAGCAGTATTGTCACTGATTGCAAACATACTTTGAGCTTACATATTTCATGTACACCCTGACCTCAAAGGCATTCTACCTACTACAATTGGTTTTGTAGCAGTTCAACATCTACCAGAAGATAATGAGGTGTGTTTTTGAACAATACAAGCAGCATTAGATGAAGTGGGAGCCAAAACCATGATCATATTAAAAGCAAATAGCAGAGCGGATTACCTCTTGCCCTCTCTTTTAGCTTGAGCAGCATATTCCAATAAGTGCAGAAGAGACACTGTCAAGTACTTCTTTATAGTTTCATTTTCTTTTTTTTTTAAATCTCCATTGCTTGCAATGCCCTTGCCCTCTTTAAAAGCTGCAGAATAAAATTCCTTTCTCAGTCAATTTTGTACTTTCTCCCTCAGCAAAGAATGACAAGGGATAAAAAAAAAAAAAAGCTCAAAACTTCATCCCTTCTCCAAAAGAAGAACTAGAGATAAAGGTTAAAGATAAGTTTTCATCAAAATTTACAGGAACCACTAAGTTCAAAGAAGGTCATCTGCCCTGCTCCTAATTATTGCTCATTTCCACTGCACCCACTCCGGGGAAAATAGCGGACATTTTATAGCAAACCATAGCTAAGAGTAAGCACAGCCTTGGAGATTCTGCTCTTTCAGGAGGGAAGTAGGATCTTTTCTCAAAAATATTTCTTGGGCATTTTGGGAGCAGAAGTTTTGAAGCACGAGGAGAACAAGGTGACAGCGGTCAGGGGGAGGTCCCTGGATGTGAGCAGTATCATTGTGGCAGCTCGGTGATGCATCTCCTGAGAGTTCCCCTTGGAGGCTGCCTGATCCGGAGCTGGGACAGGACTGGAAGCAAACGCTGTTTGTACTGGCCCAGGGGCTGGGAGCCCCACGGGGCAGATGGGATCACCTGGGAAGGTGGGCTGGAGGCTGTGTGTTTACTCTGGCTGGGCACTCCAGAGCTGGAAGTCGTCCCCGTGAAGGAGAAAATATCCAGAGCCCTGAATTTATAGGTTGGCAGCCTCCAATTTTTTTCTAACTGCCGCTGAGAAACTGTCTCTTAGTGGTTATTGATAGAAGTTTTCCCTCAGTTTTGGGACTGATAAGATTATTATTTTTTCTGTAACTTAAAAATCATATTCCTGCAGACCTGACCCTTGGTGCTATCGCATATAGGAGCACTCCTTACGATTCAGCATAGATTTTAAACATGGCTTTCACAATGGTGCACATTTCTGTGTAAAACAATTTCCATGTGCTGTGCGACTCCATTTAATCGCTTTCTCTCCTCATGTATTGCAAGCCTGTAAAACAGCAGCACGAGGAAGAAAGATCTCACCTCCCCACCTTCCAGCCAGCACAAGAAATTCAGGAGTTAATTGGATGACATCACATCAGTGATTACTCTCCAATAATAGTTTGCTCCCTTGTGTGACAGCGGGCATTTGGGTCAGCGGTGCCATAGTGGCAATGACAAAAAGCTTTGCCTGCATCTTATCTGTCCTTCCTGCAAACTTCACCAAACTTCCTTCTTTTATCCTTTTCTTTAGGGATCCACAGGGAAGCAGCTCAACTCCCCAGTACGCTGAACAAGCTGATTTCTCCAGCCCAAACTCTGATATATTCAAAATGAAACCATAAAGAATCAGAGACCGATTCACAGCATAGCTACAACTCCATTCCAACAGACAAACCCCAGCCTGCAGCTGAAGTTATTCTTTTCCCAAAGGAACAGACAGCTGTTATTCAGGTAAAAGTAGCACATCACCTTGAGAAAACTGTTACATAAAACCACATCTTTCTACCTCTGGGTAGAAGGCAGCAACCGGCTGTCAGCTGCCTCTGGAGGGAAGTTAGATGGAGGATCTGCTCCACGATGGTGCTTTCTGATCCCATCTCTGATCAATGCCGTGGCCTAAGCAAAGCCACAGTCTCCTGCTTCCTCCTGTCCCCCTCTGAATCCCCTGGGCAGCCAAACTGCTGTGGATGTGCAAACAGTTCAGGAGCAGCAGCCTGGCCAGCAGGTGAAAGAAATGACTCCCACCACATACAGAAAACACAGTCATGAGAAGACACATGGTTTGGGACAGGGAGCTGCCATGAAGTGCACTCTAGGCAACTGGGCATGGATCTTTTCCTCTCCCCAGGTATCCCCCAAACTGTCCAAAACTTTGCTGTTTGAGAAGATATGCAAAGCAGAATGTGTGTCATTCATTGTGTCCAGCAATAAACAAAATATTAAGTGCATTTTTAATGCTGTAAAGTCTTTTAAAAGACTTTTAAACCTTTCACAATGGGACATAATTAAAATTGTTTTTCTATTTGGAACAGGCCTGGCCTCCAATCACATAATTAAGCAGTCACAAATTGCAAAATTGGTTTGTTTGGTTCCCACACCACACAAATACTGATAAAAGCTTTTTTCGTTTGTCAGTTAGTGCACTGTAGCTTACAGGTTATGGGCAACACAATTTGGCAAATTTGGAGCTTGAAGACCACACCCACATCTTCCCACGTTTTCCCCACACTGGATACTTTACTCAGTGTATTCTCTATGGTTTCTGTGGCTGCATGCACTCAGATAGCAGTTACCACTTGAAATAAAAGATTTAAAGCTTAATCATAAAGGATTTTTTTCTTTCTTGATGAGATGCAGGGTTGTACTTCCTGTAGCCAATTATACCATCTCTAACCACTGCAAGGACTCCTAAGCACCAGCATATGCAGAATGACTGGCTGCATTTCGTAGCTCAGCTCTTACAGACACAGATACGCGTCCTGCAGACCAGAAGCACCATATGCTCCAGGAGGCAAGTGCTGGGGCTTCTGCACCATCTCATGTACTCCTCCTGTTCCTCAGACTACCCAAGGGCACTGAATAGCCAAAGCTGTTCACATAAGAAGTGTGTACCTGGACCCATGAGAATTTTTTATTCAGTGATAAATATATTATCTATAATAAAAAAAAAAATGCAGAAGATAGTGTGTAAATCATTTAAGGAGGTTGTCTGCAAGATTTCCAGTAGTAGCTTTTAGCGCTACCAATCAGCCAAAATTGCTATTGCTGGAACTTTAATTCTTTATGAAACAAACCCTCTATATTACAAGGGTGGAAACAGAACTGCATGAGAAGCACCTGAGGAAGGGGAAGCCAACATTCTATCACAAGTTTTCCAGACTTATCTAGCAGCAAGTTAGTGCTTAAGGCCTCACAGGACAGTTCAAAACTCATATAAAGATTTTTGCTTGCTATCAAACACACCAGTTAACTGAGGCTTTTAGATCCCAGCTCTGAACAAGGGTCTATGTAAAACATCAAAATCCTTGGAGGATCACCAGGAAGAACATAAGGAGGATACAATACTTCTATGTACATTTGTGGGTGATAGGGGGAACAACAGTCTGCTCTTTGAAGAGTAGAGAGACTTCACAGTCTGTATTTGTACTTATTTTCCAGCAGGATTTCCAATGTGCCCAAGACCAAATGTCCAGACTAAGTACTTTGTGGAAAGAAGAAACATCACAGTGTTAAATATACCATGTCAGGGTGTTTCATTAGCACTTAGCTCATGAAGTGGAAATAAAGAGGAGAGTTTGTCAGCCAATGAAACTGCTTGAGGAAACAAGCAGAGGGACCGTGCTGCAGGGTACTCCAGAGGCTGATTTGTTCAGGAGGTTACCAAGTACAGTATTTACTAATATTTGCTAAAACTTGCTCTTCAGAATCAGGCTCCCCTACATTTAATTCTCATTCTCTCTGCATTGCCTCTCTACATTAAGGTAGATGGGCAGCTTGCATACTTAGTCACGAATGAAATAGCTTTGCTATTAAAAGGCCAAATTCACAATTCTGCTGCCATCTCTATGGCTACAAGGTTGCACTTTCAAAAGTGACAAAATTAGGCTTTGGTTATATCTATATAAAATTATTGCCTTATGAGAGGTGATTTGGATTTATGCTGGTGCAAGTTAAATTTAGCCCAGAAGTTGATGTTTCAGGGATTTTAATGAAGTGTTAATTTTATATGGCTTAAAATAGAATTGGAAAACACCTCCTACCCAATTTTTCTAATATCTAGGTTAGCGTGTCTGTTGCTTCAGTTACTTTGTGCTTTAAATTATTGGCATTTGACTTGTGGTTTTGGCAGCTATAGTCTGCTTCCTCCAATTAACAAAGAATGGGGGAGGATTTCTGTTTTTAAATGCAATTCAATATGGACAATGTTACATCAGTTTCATCCCCTGAGAAATGCAGACAACTTGCTTGCACCCAGCCTGATTCCGCTGCAGAAGCATTGCTCTGTAATTGTCACACATTTGCTAAAGCCATGGTTTTAATTCACACGGGAGCCAAAACCTGATCACAACAGGCAGGTGAGATTGTCCAGGTGTTCCTGGCAGAAGCACAACCGAACCCGTGCTGCAGCAGTGCAGGTGATGTGCTGCCACACCTCCCACTGCACCTGCACTGCTGTGCCAGCTCTTGTTTCCAGGCCACCACGTTGTCTTGGATGAAGAAATTCCATCTCCAGGAAGTGCTGGCATTTGGAGTTTTGCAGCTTGTCTGTGCACAACAGAAACACCTTCACACCTGAGCATGTAACTATACATGTGAGCACTTAACTGCGGCACTACTACCTGCAATCCTCAAAAGCTACGTGCTACATGACACTTGCTAATCACCAGTAAGAGGCTATTCTAGCCTTTTATGGACATTATTGTTTTAAAATAAATAAGCTAAATGGATTTACACATTCTGGATCCAGTCAAGGAAAGAGCAGGCTGTTAAGAGAAGTCCCATATATCTGATATTTGCTCTGTCACTGCTTAGCACAAGCAATTCCTGTTGCAATCAAACAGCATCTTTGTGGTCTATATCAGCATTTACAGGACTTCAAAACCAGCATGTCTCTGCCTCCAAACATTCCTCATAGAGCAAGAGTGCTGAAATCCCGCAACTATCCTCTTTGAAACACTATTATTTTATCCAATTTCACCTTTATTTCAGAGTGAGGCACTTCTAAACTTTTCTGCGCTCTGAGCAAAGATTACGTATTTCAGAAAAATACATCTGGGCTTCTGTGCCTGCCTCCTTCCTGCCACTACAGCACACAGGAACTGGACTGAGAGCGCAGGACTCCACAGGTAACATCAATCCTGGCTCTCCCTGTCAGCCCAGCTCATGTTTTGAATGCTGTGTGGCTGTGAGCAAGGCAGGAGGTGCAGGGCGCGGAGGCACTCCCACTCTGCTGCAAAGGATAATTCCCTGCTCCCGGGCACTCTGCCCCCTTCAATCACTGCCAGCCTTGGGGGCTTGGCTATGCTTCAGCTCGCCTCCAAATGAAGCTATGGAGGAGGATCCAGGCAATTCAGATGGTGTGGGATGGATGTCAGCGAGCTGGACCCTCAGTAATTAATGGTTCATAAAGATTCCTGGTATCCAAAATGAGCCTGGTTGTGTGACAACATCAATCTGTTCCAGGGGCTGATCAGAGGCAGGTGAGAGGAATAGGGCTGTGCCATCGCTCTCCAGGATGTGCCTGGGGAAGGGTCATGGCCAGGCTTCTTCCAGGTCTTGTTATTAACCACGACATCCCCTTTGTGCTCTGACAGCAAGTGTAAATGGCCCCAAAATCAAAGGCCTGCAAAGAACAACAGAGCTCAGGTATCGTAGAGCCAAACATCTCAGGTTTGTGTCAGCTATTCCCCTCCTGTGCTAAAGGTGCAATGTCAGACTGAAATAATGAAAAATGGGGTAGAGTTTCACTGAAGTAAGGTCATTTTCATGGCTGCATTTGCCTGAAGTAGCAATGACCAAATCACCAAAAAACTCCCAAATCTTGAGGGTTTTGGCAAGGTACTTTACCAGCGTAACCACAGAATGAGATGTAAACATGCATTCAAACTACTTGGTGTGGAAACCAAATAATACAACACTTTTTTTTCAACCAGTAAACAACATTCAGTGACTAACAAGCAAGAGCTAGGTGTGGAAGAAATATTATTTTTGCAAGAATTACTGGACTTTGAAGGAAGAAACTTCATTCAGAATTGAATTTGATTCACTTCATTCAGAATTCTCCCCCCTCCTCCTCTTTCCAACCAATATTTAAATTTATTACTTAAGAAAAAGAATTAAAATGTCTCCTCACCCCTGGAAGAAGCTTTATTACCAATAAGAATCCTTTTCAAAACTGCTCTGATTAAATGAAGAAAGAGAAAAGATGACTAGATATCTAAATATCCTCTAATAAGAAAAGTTAATAAGGAAAATGGTTCTAATATTTCTTTCTCTGATAATGGCTCCATTGTTTTGATTGGAGAGGCAGAAGTGAAGCATACACTCTGTGGTGCATTCCCATGACTAAATCACCTGTAAGATTGCATTTTGCATTTGAAAGCTCTTTGACAAGGTCTGTCCCAGGGTAGATGCCTTCGCTTCTTTGATGTGGTTAAGCAATTTTGCACAATCATGTAATGGATTAAATTAGACTTAGTCTTCCTTGAATGTTTTATACATGGCCTGGGTTAGAGATGGAGCTCAGCAGCATCCATGCACAGTGAAGAGCACACTTGAAGACGTTTTGTAGGATGGGCTTCAGCTGAAGAATCAAAATGAGAACACAAACCTCTACTTGTACAGAAAAAATATGCCCTGTTTTCAGTGACCTTACTCTTTTTTTTCCTTTTCCTAGCTCTGAGCTGGCATATGAAATTGTGTCATTTTCTACTATTCCATAAACACCTTTTGACTGTGGGAAAACAAACAAATCCCACTTCACTTAATACCTCAATGTATTATCCCAATAAGAGGTTTTGAGAGAAAAAATGAAAAGATTACAAGTTCTTTTGTGTCACCAACAGCAAACTATCCATTTTTCATTCCTGGAAGAGTTCAAGGCCAGGTTGGATGGAGCTCCAAGCAACCTGGTCTAGGGGAAGCTGCCCTTGTCCACAGCAGGGGATTTGGAACTAGATGATATTTAAGGTCCCTTCCAACCCAGGCCATTCTAGGATTCTGTGATTCACATCACTGATGAAACATGGAGCCAACAGGAGAAAAAAACCCCCAAATCTCACTAAAAAGTTGCTTTCATCTTTTAAATTTAACTTGTATTTAATGAAGGCATTAATGAGCGAATGAAACATTTTGTATATATTTGCTATGACATAAAATAGACTCAAGGAGTCCATTTGAGGGAAAACTCCCCCTTGATCAGGCAGTCTGCATTTAATAACATAGCAGAGGACATAAACATTTCATAAAAAAATAAATGTAATAATTAGGCCTCATTTTTTACTACCTGGCTTGTATTTAAAGGTCTGGTTCAAGGTGTAAATGGAAGGTTCCCCTTTGATTTCAGGAGGCTTTGGCTGTGTGTTGCTTAATAACAGCTTTGCTAATGAAGTGTCTGTTGGTTACTGAACGTGACACATTTCCTGGCATTTTAAATAACTCTTCTAAATATACAGAAATTGTCTACACTTGGAGTTTCTTAAGAATGAGGAAAAAAGGCAGCAGCTGGCATTATGTTAGCCAACAGAATCTCAAATACTTCTGTACTCGTAATATATCATGTGATAAATGCTTCTTTTAACATTGAAAAGGGAGACTTTTTGCACTTAGCCCTGATAATGACCAGTGGAAGGGCCTCTCTCTACTCTTACAAAACCAAGCTGCTTGGGCTGCACCACCATTCACATCTCGTTTTCTTCAACTTACTGTCTGCTTTGTTTTATTCTGAATGAAACCCAAAAAATTCTTAAAGTTATTTGGGTTGAAACTGTAAACCACATGAAACCCCTGCTATAACTTAGGTTTGTTTTTTTTCCTAAGCTTAGTCAGAATTCTAGCCAAATTGGCAAACAAGATCAGAGCTTCAGGTTGGTGCGTGTGAAACAAAAATCCCCCCAAAATCTCAAAAACAAGTCACTTTTGCCTTATTTTGGGGATTTCTGTGGAGAACATTAAACAGCCCTGTGTAACAGGATTAAAATAAATTTAACTTCCAGGGTCTGAAATTTCTTCCTCTGGGTTTAATGACAGTTTTATTAACATAAGCTGATGCAGGATTAGACTGTTGAATATTTAAATCTCAACACTTCCTGAAATTAATCTAGAAAGGGGAAAATTTCAGCCTGTTCCTTACCTAAAATAATCTATTCCACCGATGTGCTTCTATGGTCCACTCTCCTAATAGGTGATTTAGGAAATGGGATATGGAGTCACTAGTTAATTTACTTTTGGCTAAATTTGCCCGGAATACTTCTGAACAATTAGCGCTCTGGTCTGAAGGACAGAATTACTTTGACAAAGTCGTGCCCAGGGGCTGCTCTGTGACGTGTTCGGAGTCCGACAGTTTTAGTACACGTCTGGAATTGACAGTGACTCAATACATAAGGATATCCTTTCATATTCATTTATGTGATAACCTCACTTTTGTTGGCACAGGAATATGTTGTCTTTTAACCTGACTTAAGGAGCTGGCCCTAGAAATAGTCTTCATCTTTTTGGATAGCAAGTTGGAATCAAGATTATTTTGACAGATGGCATCTAGCCTGTCTAATATGCATTTTACCTGCTCCATAAATATTGATGACTTTAATACATTTGTGTTCTGCCATATGCTTCTTAAAGGTACACTTTCAGAACTTGACTTGGTGTGTGATTTAGACGGAATTAATCTCCATTTTATAGTACTATAAATGAGATCACAATCACACGTGTTGTGTCTGACGTTGGAAAATTAAAAATGGTATGTGTGAGGGCACAGGGGGTAACTCCAGCAGATTTACATCCCATTTCCTCTCAGTCCTGACATTATGGACACTACAAAGTACAAGGGGAATATGTCTTTATAATATAAACCTTTTACCACAGAAAGGAGTTTGGACAAAGGGAAACCCCTGCCTCATGAGGTCCTGCCACTTGAACCACATATTTTTTCTCTCTCCATTGCAAAACAGTTCAGCTCTATCAACTCCTATGAGTGCCATATAAAATGCCTCAAAAAAACCTGGAAAGATTAGATACCTACTAAATCAGGTTTTTTAGAAACTATATAAGCATCTCATATGTACACTGATATACTACACAGATATTCCTCTGCATAAGCCGTTTGAGAGACACTGCTCCATGTTTTCTGGAGGAGGACTGTTTGCCTTATGCAAGGACAGTTTCTTTGAACTCAGTGATTTCCAAGGCAGATGGGGTGCACAATTAGCCCTTTTATTATTAACACCACTTTCCTGCTTCTCCACCAAGGTTACAGACTCGTTCACAGGGCCGTCACTGAAATGGGAGCGGGGCCAGGGCTGCTGGCAGGAAAAGGGGAGATGTGGGCAAGAGAAAGCCCAAGAACCATTCCCCCAGGCTCCCGTGGCCTTGAAAAAAGCAGCTCTGCTTCCAACGGGAAGAGCCTCGTGCCCCACAGCTGGGAGAAGTTGGCTTTGACTCCCAGCAGTTTTTCCTCTGTTGGATTTGCCACCTTATCTCATCAAGCAAAAAAGGCAGCCTTAGCTCTGCCCCTCTTCACATTTCACTGCTGCTTCCTCTGCCCACTCTAATCAGAAATCGTTCCAGTGATGCCTGGGACAACCTCTGTGCATGTGTTTGTCCAGGTATTCTACAATACAGCTGAACATAGCAACGCCCAAAAAATATGGCATGACCTGCACAGTAAACTGTAGGAAATCAGAGCAATGCTTCCAAATTTCATAAAATACTAAATAATGCAGACTTACATTTTTGTGTCAGTTTGAAATGATATAAGGACAACATTTTTACAAATAAAAAGTATTTTGAAACAATTGTGGCTTCCTAGTGAAAAAGATTTTTCTCAAAAATGATGAAAAACTTCTAAAAAATTACAACCTAATATAATTGCAGTTTTCCAAAAATTTGTGAAAGATAACTTTCTGCTCTGTCAGGTGCGCAATTTTTCTAGCTGTTTTCAGAGAAACGAGAGATTAAAAATTCAGTTGGAATCATACCATATCCTGAGTTGGAAGAGACTGTCAAGGATCATTGGAGTCCAAGTCAGAATTATGATATTAGCATTTACTAATATTTCCCCATATTTAAACATATTTGCCTTTTATTTTTTTGGGGGGGTTAAGTATCTGCTGTTATTTACTTTGCTTTACAAGGGGGAAGATAATGCACGCTAGCTCATCAGTGAAAGAAGAAAACTAGAAAACCTGCTGAGCATATTTGCAGCAAGAATTGCTTGATAAATAATGACCACTTCAGGGCTCAGCATGTAAAAGGAGAAGCCAATGGTCTCACTGGTGCTTTGGTGCATTAGTGATGGCAGAGGCTATTTTTTGGCACGGAACCCACACAGGAGCCACATCCAGCATGGCGCTCACAGCAGAAATACAGGCAGCTCAGTGCTGTAACTTTGCTACCCCAAGTTTATTACCGAGGGACCCCAAGCACCATACAAAACCATCAGGAAGGTTTCTCTGCAAAGTATTTATCTAGACACTCTTCAAATTAAAAAAAAAAAAAAAAAAAAAAAACCAAAAAAACCAAGACTGGGAAAAGTTATTTACAGCCAAATTGTAAGAGGCTTGGTCAAAGTCTGCTCTCATCAGCTGAAATTCACTCACTCGCAGTCAGGATTTATCCCTGGGCACTAACTTCCCACATGGCAGTGCCCAGCAGCCACAAAGGGTGGTATTTATGAAAACTTGAAGCTACAGTGGCAGCACAGTCCTGAAATTCATGCTGCTTGTGCAGGGGCTGGGCCATGAAAGATGTTTTGCATAAGATTTGGTTTGCCTGGATGGACTTTAACTGGCTACTTGATGAAGTAGCAAACTGGCAAAGGTAATCTCCATTTCATGCCCACTCACAGAAGTGATACTTCATAAATTAAAGCTTGGACAAGGCTGAGCTGACCATACTATTAAAAAAAAATTTGGAAAAAAACCAGCATTAGCCTGTGCAGGGTTCAAAGATAGGTCAGATCCCTGCTAGATGTAATCCAGCAAAGCATCCCTGGCTTTTGTGTGTTCAAATCAGTGTTCACCAGCTAGGAATACATCCTGGCTCTGGTTGGATGAGGCACAAAGGAAAGCCAGAGAGCACAAGAAGAGTTGGCATTTCGGAAGCCAATAGTAATCTCTGGTTTAGCCCATAAGAGATGGCTGGGAGTCAGTCCTCGGCTGGAGCAGAACGTGCTAATTTGGGCAGGTGCTAAAACACAGGAGCTTGGCAGCTGTGAATGGGAAAGAGAAAAATGAGTGCTTCTCCAGCTTTCAGTTGTGATTTGACACCTCTAAATGTGGGCAAAGGCTGAATCAATTCAGAAGCTTGAGTGTTTGGTCAAACCAACAAGAAATTCATAAAATAAGTCAGAAACACAGCAAGAAATGGCTTTCCTTGAGTGGCTTCTAGGTAGATCAAAGCCACAATGGAAAAAATCTCTCAGAGCTATTTATTTATTTATTTTTGCCACTGCCAATTTAGTACTAGTTCTGGAAAACACTATGGCAAATTACAACTCCTGTGGCACTAGAGGTTAGTCTGTAGCCCTCACAAGAAATGAAGTAACTTTTTTTTCCACTTTCTTGTTTGATTCAAACAGCTTTTTCAGGTACTTTAGTTATTTGACCTCTTGCAGTTTACCTGTTCTCCACAGCTCTGCCTGCTGTCCGCTGCGTGTGACTGTCATGTCATCACACAAAACAATCATTTATGGATTGCATCTAGTCTTGCATCAGCCCTGTCCTCTAAAACACTCAAATGTGTTTGGATCAGAGAACAGCTGACTGCACTCAGACTGGGGCCTGCACTGAGCACAGAAAGGTGAACGTGCTCCGTGCTTGGCCCTCAGTTCTCAGCAATGCTCATTGATTCTCTGGTTCTTCACCTGATGTCCCAGCAGTCGTATTCTCTGTGATTCGTCCTTCTCCAACGCATTTTGTTGAAATGCCAGGGAATACAACTGACAATCCCCAAACATAATTTATCTGAAACATTTCTTAACAGAAAAAGTAAACTCTCAATGTGTTTTTAAGAGAGAGACGACTGCACATAACTGAAGAATCCAAGTCTTTCAACCATTTTTGTTCAATCTGAGCGTAATTAACCATTGTAGCAATTCAAAACAGGCATTAGTTCAGTTTTGGGCTCAAGTTCAGGGAATTCTTATCCTGGTGAATAAGAAGCTCCACTGACATTTCTCTGTGTTTCCTGTCAAAGCACCTCTCCAAGGAAGGCAGGTACTGGAGGCCTGGTTCAGGGAGCACGAGTGCAGGATTTTAGGCACCTGTCTAATCTCAGTGATCGTGACTACAACAGAGAATCCAAAGCCACAACTCTGTTTCCAATATACCTAAATCATTAGGAAGCTGAGATAGTGAGAGCACAAAACCACTGTGTTCATAATTCATGGGCCACTGAAGTCTGGTAACAAGCTTTATTTCCATGTTTTCTTTTTCCTAATATGTACACAATTTACTTCTAAAGTCACATGTATTCTGTACCAGAGCTCAGGAGCTTCTTTTACTTTCTGAAGCTTGGATTTGTAGTGTTAGTGTGTCACAGAACACCCCCAGAGGAATAACCTTTCACCCCATCGGTTTGTTTACTATAGCATTTCTTGGTTTAATAAATGAGGTTGCTAACATTAAAACTCTCCTTGCTCCTAAGTTTTTTATTGCTATTGAAAATAATTTCATTACTTCAGAGGGCTTATTTCAAATCAGTACCACATCTTTCTTTTGTTCATATCCCCATAACATATAAGAAATAACAGTAAAATCTTTCTCTTCATTACCTTCCCCTCCAATCTCATTACTTCATGTTTCTTTATGTTGAATCGGATGAGTCACTCAAGTTTCTAATTCCAGTTTTGAAACCATTCAAAGTCAAATTACATGCTTCAGACCATCAGCAAGTAACATGCTCTCATAAAGGTTAGGGTTTTTTTGGTGTGAAGAAGCATAATTTAAGTCCTAACAATGCTGATAGTGCTCTGTAGATTTAGTCTTTTCTGCAGTTATCATTTTCAGTATGCAGAATATTCTATTAAGTAATACACAGCTCTACAGGGATTTACATATATTTTATTTATGGAGGAACCCCTACCATTATATAATCCTAACAACCTTGTTGGCTAAGTAGTTCCACCCAGGGAAGCATTTCATCTTGTCTCAAGAATATTTCCTAATAACTGTACTGCAGTGAATTTCTTGCTGTCTGCTTCAACAAGTAACAGTTCTTTATCAAAGGGCTAATTTCTCACAATAGAAAGAGCTTTTAAGGCCTCTGCAAACCTCTCATCAGCCTTTTATTTACCCACTGTTGTGTAGTGGTTAATGTCCAGTCAGATTAAGACAGCAGAGGGACAATTCAGGATTCCTCATGCTTCTGTGGATACACTACATGACCTAGCTGTATGAAGTATTCCTGAGCCTAAGACGCTCTATTTAGAAAGTGGAAATAATAACCCATATGTAAATGTAAAGAAATATATGGGATTTTAGATTTTAAAAAGTGGTCTTACAAACCTTGTTCCATTTATTATTCCCTATACAGTGGAATATTTTCTAGTACAAAAGACTTTTAACCTTCAGTAAAGCCATAGTTTAATTTCTTATATTAAGTCTTTTCTGGTTGAGTACCAGAAAACCAGTGACCTTCACTGAATTATGAGAGCTTTTAGGAACAGTTTCTACTCCTTACACATTTCCTGACTGATAGAGACAGGAGGGGAAGACTTAAGCCCACTGCTGATGTGGGAAGGGTACACTACGACTTCTACAGAAGAAAGTTTTGCCTTGTATTAATCAAAACCAGAATAAAACACAACCCCAAAACCAAAGCAAATGTTCTTCATCTGTTCTTTGACTATGCAATATCTTGTCTTCTCTTTTTTGCTTGAGATTACGTGCAGAGTAGTGAACACTAATAAAATCTCTACAAAGCATAGGTACATCTGGTGCTTTGATTACATTGTCAGCTCAGGTAAGGAAAGAGATAAATACTGATATCGATAGGACAAGCATTTTAACCAAAATACAGCTATGATTAAATTGATAGTATTAGCAAACTGCTTTTATGTCGGGAATTGAACACAATCAATAATTTTCAGAGCACTGCAGCAGCAGGAAGACTACTCATTAAATTAACTTAAATCAAAATCACCTTGTGAATGGATTCAGTGTTGGGAATAAACACTGTTATAATTTATTTTGATATATAAATGAAAACTCATAACAGTTTCCCCCCCCCCCCACTCCCTGTTCTTCTGTTAAGTTTGTTTGATTCCATTTCTCCCTCTGGGCTGCACAGGTGTACATGCTACAGAAATTTGGCTTGATGCACATTTACCTATTCCCTCCAAACATCACACAACATCTTGGGAAGCTCTTAGCTTCCACTTACAGAAAAAGAAAAATCACATTATGTAAATGACAAATCAAAATTCAGCATTTACTAATTGCTGAAAAGTCTCTAAAAACCTGCATGTTTAGTGGTAGTGGCATCCCAGAACTTCACAGCTCTCATCCTCTGCTCTCATATGGCGCAGTTCTGCCACAGGAACCCTCACCAGGAACATGAACTGGTGTCAGCCAGAGCCAGAGGGCACAGCATAAGATCCCCAGTTGTAAATATCACTGGACCACTCTGAAGTGGGCTCATTTCTGGCTTTGCCTTAAGCATCCTTTGAAGGGCTAATTCTGTTTCATTTCCCTCTATTTTCAGCTATTTAGCATAATTAATTTGATCAGCCCAGCGAAAAGAGTGCTTCTTTCTTTCATGCTGCAATGATGCAATTTCTTTGACCCCTATTTCTACCTTTTAGATGTAAAGTTCACATATTTAGAAATAGTGACTACTGAATTATTAGCAGTTATATTTACAGAATAATTACTTCGCTGGGTGAAAATACATATTTATCTATTTCTAAAATGGCAAATTTTCAGGTTGCCTCAATGCCATGAGCATTTACACCTCCTGTCATGTTGCTCCAGTTAAATACCTTTTCAGGAAACTGAATTGCGTAACTTCTGGAAGACACGGGAACTATGACAAACCATCTGCTTCGTAATAAAACGATCACCTTTTAGGAAAAGGTGATGTACATGTACAATATTAGTGGCTCATTAGTAACTGTTAAGGAGAAATGCAGCTCTGATTAAATCCCAGCTCTTGTCCGAACTTGAAGCTAGCTAAATCTTAAAGGTTTTGAGATCATGAAAAGTCCAACAGACCTGCAAGAAGAGCGATATTGTACCCTGAAATGCAATCGCACTTTCGAGAAAACTTTTTGATTCTTTTGTTAATGGGACTATCTGTTACTACAACCCCAATTCAAAGCTCTCAACCACGTGCTTAACTTTAGGAAAGGAAGATGACAATTAAATCAACATATGCTTAAAATCTGTTCCCCCTTTGAACACTGCTGCAGATTTCAGGTGTGCACCCTGTCTGATCTGGAATACCTGTACTCACAGCACACAGCATGAGGAGATGTTTTGGATGGCAAGTAGGATTTTGGCTCATTTTCCTCCATTCCTTTCTCATCCTTATTCCTTTAAAGCCTATGTTGATTCTCCTGGCTTTTGGGGAGCAGAGACAATGGCAGATGTGGCATTTACCTGGGTTGCTTCCACCACTAGCCCACGTTATTATTTCTACATACAGAGCATTCAAAGCAGTTTTGGAGGCTATAAATTTCTAAGCAACAAGGCAGCAGTGGGCTCACAGATCACAGTGTATTAAGAGCACAGTGTCATGCTCTCAATCAATATACATACAACATCCCGGATGCTGCTGCTGTTGAGGCTTGGGCACACAAGAACCCACCTCAGTTTCACACCAACTCAATCAATCCTCTTCGCTCTTTCTTTTTTTTTTTAATGGACATGCTATGATAATAATTAGGTTTTTGTTCAAAGCAGCCATTCTGTACGACATGATACTCAAGGTAATACTTTTATTTTTATTTTATGGGCTCTTGTTTTGTTTTGTTTACAATTATCAGTGCCTGCTCCGGGTTCTCCAGAGAGCTTTTTTCCCAAAGCAGGTGCATTTTCAGTTCATGTAATGGATTTAGAGATATTTGGCCATAAATAGATAGTGTTAAACGCTGCTGTAAAAACGAGATAAATGTTTATTACCCAAAAGGTTAATAAAAAATCCACTTGGGACCCTCTAGAAAAGAATTAATCCCTTTAAGCCTGTATTGAACCAGTGACAGTTGTGCAAGATTCACAAGCAAATTGCATCCCTAAAACATCTTAAAAGCAGGAAAAAAAAAATCCCAGACTGCTCACCACAGTAAATGGAGGAAAGGAATTCATGAAATAGGTACCATTTATTATCTAATTTAAGCACTTAGTAGCAGCATCTGTTTACAAATAACCACTTTCAGCATTAGATAAGTCCCATGTTAGGCTACTGTTCCTTCCCAACTTTATTATCAACCACTATGATTTTTATCAGGGTAACACAGAAAATCTCAGCTGAAAAACAATGAGATGTAAAACAGTCAACAATCCAAACTGTCGGCAGGAAGAGGAACCAGCTCTTGCCAGGCACAAGACACTTCATGCATATACAATATTTTCCCTGAATTTCAGACGTTCTTACACCTAGCTCTAATAGACTAAATGGACTTGACTTTTTACTCCCCTTACACCTTGCTGTTGAATACAGAAATGGAATATAGTAGCCTGGATGGAAAAATAATTTAATTTCATAGGAGTACAGGTGATGATATAATCGTCAGACCTGACAGCTGCCCATGACAAAGTGAACCTAACATGATCTGTGTACACAACACGCAGTCCTTCAATGCAAACTCTTCCACACAGGCACCTTTCCTGCTCCCCTTGGGGACAGGCAGAACTTACACTCTCCCAAAATCAATATCCTTGTGGCCTCCCAAGGTTTTCAAGCATTCCCTTCCCTTATTTCCATTCATATCTCACTTCTGCTTGTTGTAAGTCTGCTTTTCCCAATCAATAGAATGGATAGCAAAACCTCTCTATTCGTGCTAGAGGTGATTAGTGGAGTTAAGAATAATTTGGCCCTCTAAGTCTTAAACAACCTGGCTGTCATCCCCCCCTTCTGGCTGCCTGCTAGAATGAGACAATAAATCCAAGTTTGCTTTCCCAAAGGAATCCAGTGACCACCAGGGATGGCAGATTTGGGATAGCTAAGAGCAGTTGATGATTTCTGCACCATTTGGCATCCAATACCCCCATACATTCTGCTTTGACTCCCCTTATTTGTCCAAATTGCTGATGGATTCTGTCCATGTGAGGACTGTCTTCAAGGAGGGAAGGAAAGCACGTAATATTCTGCATTTATCTACATGACTACTTGAAGCAAACACTGGAAATTAACTCGAGTTAAAAGGTGCAGAGATCTGAACCTGCCAAGGGCTGCAAATGTACTCCTGGGAGCAGTGAATTGCATATCTCAGCAACTGAAAACTTCAGGACTGTAACTCAACAAGAGATATTTAAGCCACAGATTTCAGCTCCTGAGGTTTTCAAACTCTGGGTGGAAAGACCAGCCTGGTATGCATCTTCAATGCATTTTGGTGAGAAAAGAGCTGCATAATATCTAAACGTGAATTTCAGCACTAAAATGGTGTGCACTAATGAGTTGTAAAAGACCTTTTGCCAGAAAATACAACCTACTTCTTCCTCTGACTCCTAGAGCTGAAATTACTGGCTGCACAAAACAGTTGCATTTAGTTTTTAGAAGGCTGGCATAGGATATAGGGATTGCAGGCTTGAAATTCATAGTAGGTACTACAGTCTTTAGCACATCTCTTTTGTGCTTTCATTTCCAATTGCTTCCATCTCCTTGTAAAGGCATGAAAAAAATAACCCTCTGTGAAGTTGTCAGGGTTTGACAATGAAAATGTTTGAACTAAACTGATGCAAAATTTGGCCAGTTGCTATTGTTTCTTTTTCAGGTCACTGTATTCAAATGCTGGTTTCATTTTCTCAAAAGAGTCATGCAATTATTTTATGCTGTCTTTCTTCTTCTATTTATTTTCCCCGATACTTTTCCCAACACTACAGAGCTCTTAGGAAATCTACACGTTTATCCTCCCAACCACTGAAACCCTGGAAGATTTTTTTCTTTTACTAAATACAAAATACTTTGAGATACAGCCATTCCTTTGGGTGCATCTTTGGTAAGGAAATTCTGAAACTCCAGGTTATTTTATACTATGATGCTGTTTGCTAGAAATATATCCTGAAGTTAATGAAGTATCACTGCACATCAGAAGTTGAATCCAGATCCTTCAATCCCCCCAAACTTTGTGATATTTTAAGCCAGTGCAGAGCTTCAATTAACCCCGCCTTTGTGTATCCCCAGGTTGGAGTCCTGGGCTGATGAAATAGCCTAACTCCATCCTGAGATTGACAAGTCATTAATTAGGACAGCAGGCCTGTCACAACCTCTAAGCCTCACCAGCACTTCCACTGGTTCCTTGGAGAGATGTATTGTCGCCTACTATTGGGATTAAGCTTCTCACTTCCAAAATATAAGCCTCAGTCACGGCACTGGATTGAAAATGACTCTACTAGTATTTTTGCAGCCCGTTGGCCTGTATCTCTTCCAGTCTGCTTTTAAGGATTAAGTTTTGGATCATTGAAATCAATGGGAGTTTTGCCACTGACTTGACTGGGGCCAGAATTTTACTCTACATATTTTACTGGGAATCCTGAGAGAAAGAATTTAATTAACAGAGTAGATTATCAAGTGCAGTGGAACAAACACAGCCTTGAAATAGCCTCACCTGTCTTAATAATGGAGATTTTGACTCAGATCATGTAGGGCAGGACCTGATCTACAGAATCTCGCCATGGTGGCTGAGGAAACAGCAGCCAATGCCACAAACTCAGACCAGCTAATAGTGAATTATTGTTGTAGGACAATGTTCAAAGTACTTGGAAAAAACCCTTGAATTAACAATGCTGTTGGACTCCAACAAAACAAAGGGAAGCTTTTACAAGGGATGATTGAAGGATACTTGGGACTCCCTGTAAATTGAGCTCTTGCCTTGACACAAAGGCATGGTGAGAACACACAGATTTGGAATCAGCAAGAACTGTATGTTTTCACATTACTGTTCGCATTGTATTACTTTATTATTCTCTAATGAGGCCATAAACATACAATAATGGCAATCAGACGCAGCATGAACCCTGTTTAAGAGAATTTTCAGTTGCACTGTTTTTACCTTCCACCAGTTTAGGCAGGGAGCAGAGTAGGTAGACAAAAAAAACCCACCACAAACAAAAACCACACAAACAAACAATTTTACAGGAAAATGTCCATACTAGAGTTTTACCGAGAGCGTTGTATCCCATTTGAAATGTTCACATTTAATACCAGGTACCCTGAAGAAAAGCCACAGTGCTAAAAATGAGTGCTTTTGCAGCCCTCCTGGTTTAGAGACAGCTGCTTTTGTTGGATTAGATTCACAAGAAAAGCTCCAGCCAACGCCATGTAGGTCACCATGTGGGGTTCTAGCACTTGCCACACTGCAAAAACATTATTTAAGACCAAATTTTGTGAAGGAGCCAAAGGCCCTCTGTAGCATCTGGGTGTACTGGTTTCTAGTTCATTGCTCAGAGAAAAATACATGGTTTCAAGACAGAAAATGGAAAGGGATTAATAGAGGGATTTTTGTACAATGCAGAGCAATGCCCAGTCTCAGATTTGAGTCCCCTATGCATTTATCAAAGCCATCAATGTACAGCTTTATAGTCACTGTTTTCAAAACTTCCACAGGCCTGCAGACATCATGTAGAATTAGTACAAGTACAGCATGTAGAAAAGCAACACCACTAAGAATGTGTATCTAATTGCACCCCAGTCTGGATGATACCAATTTCCACAGTAAAGCTATAGTCAGTCATAAGAATTAAAAAAAAAATCCTACCTTTTCCTTCCTACCCTTTCTAGTTAGCCTTCCTCAAAGCACCTCCAAATGAATACTGTTGAACTGCTGGGCTTGAGAAAGGACTTAGTTGTCTTAGATTAAGTTTCCAGTGAGCAAGAGTCAACCCTGCAGATTTATGCATTATCAGAGTAACACACACTGGCTATCACACCTATTAGCTGAGAGCTCCAGGACTACTCGAGTATGGAGCCTACACAAAAGAACATTCCTATTCCTGGGAGAGGTCAAGTCCAGGTCATTTTGGCAATGGACATGAAGGAAAAGCAGTGCTGTTCCCGGATGTGCTGGAAAAATAAAAGTCCAGCTTCAGTCACTTTGGGACCATGAGAAGGGCAAGACTCTCATCCAAATTTCAACACTTTGCTCTTTACACAGCTAGACATGTTAGATGTTAACAAGCACAATCCAAATAGGGAATCATACCAAAACTTGAGCTGCACACAATTCTGGTTAAATCCAGGAAAACACATAAAAAACTGACTGACAACCAACAGCCAACACTGTGACATCCACAGAGAACTGCGGAGGCACTCAGAGAAGGATACCTCCTAAGAGCCACACAGGACATTCCCATCATCATTTTTCTAAAAATTTCCGATAAAGCCTTACTTTAAAAGCATAAACAATAGTTCTCTTTTCCCACTTACCCCATCTGCAGTTACTCCTCTGCCAAGAAGGTGCCACAGAGCTCTCCTTTGTCGCACACCACCAGAAGCAAAAGCTGCTCTGCCACCAAGGCGAGGCCCTCAGAAAAACCTGGGTGCATCCCTGGGGTTTAAAAAGATTCAGCTGGGTGTGATCAGGCTCACCTGGCCCTGCCTTCAGGATCTTTACTCCTAATAATGCTGTCTACAAAAGATTGAGCTGGAAATGGCTTTCAGGTGAAGAAATTAATCAAATGCAAAGACCCAGGTTGTCCCCATAAGCATGAAATGGCAAAATGCCTTTTTTTTTTTTTTTAACAGAGTCGTTTTCCAGGATGGATTTATATCCTGCAGTGTTCACAAGGCCTGTGTTTTCACAGCATTTGAGGCAAACAAAATGCTCTTGATGAAATACCAGCTCTTACTGTGTGCAGAATATGGCATTAAATTTATAGAGCAAAGGAAGAAGTGGTTTACTTGCCTTGAGGGGAATTGAGAAGTGACAGTAGGCACTTAACAGCAAGTTCCAATTACAGCATTTAAATATAATTGCATACTCTGTTAATCTATGTCAGGGTGGCATCATTTTAATATGATTGTCACAGATTCTTTCTAATATTATGAGTGATGTAAGTGAAGCTGAGCCTACAGAAAAAGTTCAGTTCCAGGTCTTAATATACACTCTACTTCTGTCTGTCAATTATGCTACAGAAGAGTTCAAATAAAGGTCTGGGGATCTAGAGGATGTAGCTACCTTTATTAAAGTATTTCTATTGTAAATAGATGTATGGGTCAGGAGACAGTTATCATTTGGTCTTGTTATTTTTTATGAGCCTACTACTATTAGAATAGACTCTTGTGTATAATCATTTAGATGTGTCATGGAATCTTATTTCAAATGGAAACCATGAAGGGAAATAACAAAAATTACAGCTTGACCTCTGTAAAAATGTTCATTTAGCCACTCTCATTTGTGCATTATTTATAGTATTACAGGAGACAATTACAACACAAGGATCCAAAAGCTCTTTGTATATCCTTTATAAACTCCAAACTTTTAATTATATAATGGAAATTTAACTACTACAAAGAATAGAAATTGATGTCTGCTAGGTAAACTTTGAAACTTAAAATAGGCATTACTCTTCTGGTAATGGTAAAAATGTGTCAGACGGTTTCTTCTGGTGTAAAAACCACATGAAGTTGTTTCCTGCCTCCTTGCTCCCCCACATCTAGGTCTGCATTGGGATTTACTGCCTCCACAGTTGTGCTTTAGGAACTGATTGTATGACTGCACTTCAAACTTGATCAGAATTTATGTAAGTTGGAGAATGTCTGCTTTCAGAGGGTTTTTTGTCCAAATCAGCTCACTGATCAGATTTAGAAAGCATAGTTACATCAACAGAAGTATTGCAGCTCAGGGGCTGAAATCAACAACAGCAGTAAAGGGAGAGAAATTGTTTATAACAAGCTTCTCAAAGAATTTTCTGCTGCTGGACAGTATTTAAAATGTCTTTATACAGGCACAAACTTCTGGTCCTATGCCTCACCGAATGCTGTAGATGTTTTGGAGGCAGTACACATAAACAGAAATTTACAAAAATGCAGCCACCTCCTTGGAAGAATCCACTTTTGTTGCAGTGATGATCATGATCAACCAACAGAATAAAACAAGAATATAACTCCATACAACAGAAAGCAGAGGGTGGAATTACAAAGCAGTAATTATCAAAACTTCCTTATTTTTATGCGAATCATCACTAGATCCTTCAACAAGTTTACATTTCATATTAAAATATCACTGCCACCAACAAAACTATCCCCGAGCACCATGCTGGCACTTGGGTTGCTGTAATCGTGCAGGAAGGATGCCACTTACTGAATCACTGGATTTTCCTTGGCCGTTTCCCATCCAACACTACAGGGCTTGGCTGTGTTTAACTCTCAAGATCAGGCAGGATCTCAGCCAACATTGCATGGCCACATATTTTCTTAACCCTCCAACCAGCTGCCATGCTGAAAACACAAGTTGCAAGTGCCCAGCTACGTAATTCCTTAAATTTAGGATGGTCTCTTCTAGTGTTTTATTGTCCCAGTCTCCACCCAGTTACCTTGATTTATCAGTCACTCTATTATCTCTGTGGTCATTTATGGTAGCAGGATAATTTTGAAACAGACTTTCTTCCATAGAAAGAACCAAATATCAAAATATGGAGTTTCTCCTAAAATGACCTTTGCTGAAACAATGGCTATCCTGGGGGCTTATGAGAAAAGACCCAAAAAAGAGCTGTACATTTTGGAAATCAGTGAAGCAAGTGAGTGATTGTCCTACGAGCCCTTGGACAACATTGCACAGAGCTACCATATGCTTCCCTAGTGCTCCCCTAACTGCCAGCTGTCTCCACCTTGCGCCTTCCAAATGGCAGAGGGGGCAGCCGAATTGCCAAAATTGGTGTTTTGACCTGCAGTTACGGGCAGAGAACAGGCTTGGGGTCGGTTTGATAAGAACATAAGCTACATGTAAGTAGAGCAAGGACAAAAGAAGGTCAAATTGTTCCACTGCTGTCACGCGAGGGTAACTGAGGAAAAATAACAGTACTGAGGCATTTCTGCTAAACTGGGGGGAGAGGAAAACAAAGCCCTGATTCTGAGCAGCATTTTACATCTATTTTTCCCTTCATTTGGAGAAGAGGCAAATGTGATGCAAAGTGCCAAGCAACAGAGAATTGGATCCACTGCCCTTTGAATTAATGTTATTTGAATGCAGATAAGCCTAAAACAAATGAGTTGTCGAAAAATGTGCAGGATGGGGAATCTATTGCAATCACCATATCATAATCTCCTTCTTCAGGATGACCCAATTTTCTTTCTTCTCTTCTTAGCCTCCCTTCCACCATTTCTGGCCACGTCGATGGAGAACCATCACAATAAGGCTTAGTTTGGGCTCTGCCACACTGGGCCTTGTTTCTAAAGATAGGTGCTTAGAATCACAGAAAGGTTTGGGGTGAAAGGGACCTTAACGATCATCCAGTTCCAACCACACTACCATGGGCAGGGATGCTATGCACTAGACCTGGCTGCTCCAAGCCCCATCCAACCTGGCCTTGGACACTTCCAGGGATGGGGCAGTCGCAGCTTCTCTGGGCACCAGGAGAGGTGCAGCCAGTGAGCGGCCCCCAGCACACAGAAACGGCGCGTCCCCAGGGCCTGCTGGGCTCGGAACTTGTGCTTACACAGACCTCCTGACACAAGGGGGAATGAGTGTGCTTGTGCTTCTAAACATGGTGAGGATGTCTGACGGAAGCCCTTAGACCAAGAGGAGAAAAGCCACTGTTCTGCTGAATTACAGTGGTTGCTCCTCGATCCAGTCACATTTCTAAGGATAATATAGAAATCCCTGAGAAACCATGTGTGAGATACCAGCCTCTTAACATCGTTTTAGTGATTATTTTTTCCAATGCTTTGTTATGGTGGTGTATCTGGTGATTTTTTACTATGCCAGATGGAATCCTAAAGCTTCCTTCTTATGAAACATTAAATTGGACAGGTTATGACTGCCTGATTTGAGTTACTCTCTAAGGTATGCATCTCATGGGAGATTTTATGAATAAAAGCTTTTAATAATGAAACACATAATAGGCAGGTGTGAGGCAGAATGTAGGAACACATCCTTATCTCAGTCATAAACTGAAAGCTTGGAAGAAATGCTAATAAACTCTTAAAAAGCCTTTAATTAAGTGTGGCCCTAATAAATTGTGTGTTGCTTGGATGTGTGAACTTAAGAGATCATAAAACCTCAAAAAATCTTAGGAATTTTGCCCCAGGGCACCTGGAGACACTGAACATGCCACAGGTTCCAGGAAAGGCAAAAGACAGTGTCATCACTTTGTTGGTCTTCATTGTCCGAATACTTTCCTGAGGGTTTCATGACCTGCAGAACAAAGAGTGCCAGGATTCACATGCTACAGCCGGGCTATTGACTAACCAGGCAAAACCAGACAGGAAAGTGTGAAAAAATGCTTAATTTATTTTAACTATCTTTCACACAGAAGCAAGACCTGCAGAATGAGGCTCCTGAGGGCATGGGTTTTAGGGGGCACATGCTATTTTGCTGCATTTTAGCCTTTAATATTTTGTAAACGTATCTGAAGGACAGCTAAACTTCTCCAGGTTGGATAAAAATCAGTATTTAGAAGAGAAAGACCCACTGAATGAACCTATGCATACACTAAGGAAGCATTGATCACAAAGCTGACGGTATTAGATCTCAGAGAATCCTCAGAGAATTGCTCCTACCTAGCATTCCAAAAACCTCAGTTTGACCCTGCATCCAAAGACTTACACTAAGACATAAATTCACAGAGAATCCCAGGCTTCATTAGCTCTAATTCTCATAGAATAGGTTGTTTGAAGTCTCTGCTCTTGAGGCTTCCCAAGGCAATTCTTGCTGGATCTCACAAACTTCAGGGGGCTGTTCAGCAGTCAGAGATCATGGTGGCATCAGGTGAATTTCTTCAGCCCTGGAAGACAACCAGGAGTGAAGGATATGACAGATATTCAGCTGGATTGCTGAACTGACTTTTCACCAAACAGGAATTTTCTCCACTCTAGACTTTGCATTGCCAGGTTGGACTGACTCTGTGCTTGGTGATTTGCTCCTGTAACCTCCAGAATGCTCTGTGCTTCCAAGAGCTCCTTGGTACAGAACAGCACAAACAGCAAATCGAGCTCGAGTGAATGAGATGGTGCTCCCTGTGCATGTACTGAGCACAGACACACAGAGACTCATTACTGAACCTCCTCTCTCACATCCATATGTTGTTGCATTTCCCTAATGATTCTTCCACCGTGCCAGTGTCTCCTCCTGAACAGGAGATGCACAACAGCTGGTGAAACAGGACAAAGTCAGGGGAGAGCAGCTATTAGAGGAGTTAACTGGTGAAGCCTGGACACCACTAGGAGACATTTTCCATGTCACTGTGCATTCAGCATGGAATCTGTGTCATCACATGGCGCGGCAGTCTTGGCAAATCTGTTCCAAAGCTGAGTCTGCTGGCACTTTGCAGCTACCATCATCCCTGCTGTCGTTGCTCTTTGGCTGCCTCACCGCAAATGGTGTTCTCCTGTCACCTCTGCTGCCACACAGACAGACAGACAGACAGACAGGGCTCAGTTTAGTTCCAGCCTACCTACGTAGTCTGTCACCAGGCTGAATGGGAATACTCTGGACTCCTTTTATTTGTCTGTAAGAGACAGCCTGAAAAGCTGGGGATATAGTTATTTTCTGCTTTTATCCAGGAATAGGGGAGGAATTCCTGATTTTCCACAGACATAAATGTATTCAAGTCTGCTCAGTTCAGATATTATTTTTTCAGTGAAGATCATGCAACAGATAAGGAGTCCATGAACTTCAGGCATTACACCTGAATTCTTTAAAGGGGCAGCAGACATTGCTGAAAACTGGAGTTTAGCTTGTGTGTAAATCAGCACAGGAGTGGATAATAAACTATGTTGGCGTTGAAGTAATTTTGTATCTGTCAGAGGCACTTCCTTCTACATAAAACTGTATTCACTGTGGATTTGCAGTCATAAAAATGGAAAAGCATCAGGACAGAGCAGCTCCTGGCTCATTTGTCAAATGTTGGGAGCGCATCATGCTGTACTGGACAAACTTGTTTTTCCTGCTGTGCAGATCCTTTTTTGCATTTGACCCCTTTCATAATCCAAATAAACTGTTCATTATTTTACAGTTTTTGAGGAATTCTTCAAACCAGTCACTCTGTTTCTGTACTTTGTACAGAAAGTAGGATATCACTTATCATTCCATTTGTCTGCCCTCATTTACCATGGAGAGAACACATTTGTTGTTCACTGACCCCTCTGGATTGCAGGAGTACATGTTAAAGGGATTTGCTCTACACCCACCCTATGGGAGTCCTGCTCAGTGTGACTAATTCCCTGTGCTAACACATAATTAAACACACCTTTAGGATTTTTCTTGGTTGTTTTGTTTTGTTTTGTTTTTCCCCCCTGAATCAGCATGCACCCAAATCTTTGGGCAAGTTTTATGGAGGTTGAATTCCCATCATAGAAAGAAACTGGCTTAAACATTCTGGGGGCTGACAGCAATGGACCACTTCATACAGCCAGTACATTGACAGAGGTCTACAAGCTTTTTGGAAAAAGAAAATTTAAAAGTTGGATTCATTATCCACACGCCACATTATTGTGCTAGGACCAGCAGAGTAACAACTGCACACTCAGGTATCTTCAGAGAACTGCTGGCTTGCAATATATTTTCTTTCTTCTGCCAGCTCCTGAATAAAAGGAAACAATATGTGTACAATCTCTACTCTTTCAGGAATTCCCTGTCTCTGAAAGGTTCCATTATTTCTTTTATTAAGTTGCTGTTAAATTGCATTATTTTATTTACAAAACAACAACGAAAAATCAATCTTTGGATGGAGAAAAAGAAATGCTAGTCTTTAAATGTTCCTATTATTTGGAAACCCATGGTTTCAGTGCCCAGCTTTCTCTACTCCGTCCTGTACAAGTGAAAAAACTTTCAGTTTAATTTTTTCTGGCTTTGATATATTTTTATATTTTACTTATGTATTTCACCCCCTTCCTGCACCAAGCTCCTGTATTGCAAGAGTGAACCTGTGGCATTTAGGGATAATGAATTTTTTTGGATACCTGGCTCACAATAGAAGGACCAAAGGGACAAAGTTCTTTTGTTTTGCTTGTCCCACATAAACCAGATATACAGAATACACAGACATGCATAAGCCTCTCTAAACATTCCTATAGACAAAACCTCTGCTGGTGTTGGCTAACAAACTCCCCTCCAGCATTTTCTTCTCATGCAACCAGAAAACTTCCCTGATACCAAAACCAAGTAATTTTCATCTAGCGTGTTTGGACTAACCTAATCAACATGATGTGACCATCTATTTTAAAGTCTACAGGAGGACAACTAGACCAGCGCAGTACGACTTGGAGCAATTTTTACTCTAAACTTTACCAGACATTGTCTGCTTTAGTTTATCTCTATGGCTGGTTCCTTAGCTTCTGGCAAGGCAAGTATTTAAAAAACGAACATATGTTGCATAAAATGACAATGCATGTAAATTAATTATTTGACTCTGACATACATTTCTAGCAAAGCCTTTTCCTGCAGAGCAATCTCTATTGCTTGTGATTCTGATCTTGTTCTGCAAGGTCTATGGGGCCAGTCTGTTAAAATGCAGCTGCATCTCATGAGTCATTTGTTACCTGTAAATGAAGGTAAGCATCCTACAGGAAGTAAAGATGAACTTTCAAATAATTGATCTAATGAGGACAGGGAATATTGTAGTAATTAGTGCTTTGGGAGTAGCTGTTAGGGTGGATAAGCTCCTTCTGTGGATTACGGAATGTCTGATTTCTGGATTCCAGTTACTTACATGCAGTGCAGGTGTTATTTACTCATCTGCCTTGTAGATGAGTTTTAGATAATTTTTTTTTACATAATGTCAAGTAAATACAAAGCATTGTGGTTAATAGCTTGAAGACTGCTAATAATAATCATGCTTTGTGCCTACTGCTCCCCAAATAACTTCCTGACTGGATTTCTGTTCTTAAAAACTGAAACTGAATGAGAGAAAACAGAATCAGAACTGCCTGAAATGTCAAATCTTAGGAGCACAGCTTGGAGCGCAGACAGATGGACCTAGCAAAAAGCAACTGCATATAAAAGTGCTATAATCCGTTGGAGCAGCATGTTAGTCGAGAACAATCAGATTCAAAATTGTTCCTCTGAAATTTTCTCGCTGGCAACCAAACATTGTGACTTTTGTCATCGTGCTACAAGGATGAATCAGATGGGTGACAAGAGCCAGGGACTGGAGAGAAAGCAGCAGATGTGAAGACAGAAAAGTGAAGCCAGCACAAAATGCCGCTATCGCTTCCGAGGGGAGGTAGTGATTATGGCATTAATCAACATTCCATAATCAATGGCAAAAACCCTGAGGAGTGCCAATATCTATTCATCTTTATTTATGCATATGCCAATCCTTCTTTATAATGTTGTCCCTGGGAGTAGTTTCTAGGTTATAGAGATTGTTGCCATGAAAAGAGATAATTGTAGTTCATGACCTGAAGGCCAAGGTAGTGCATAATGACTCTATTGTGCTCCGGGATGTACAGGGAGCTCTAGAATGAGGGTGGAATGTAACCAAATACAGCATTCCAGCAGAAAGTCAACAATTTAAACAGAGCATTTTAAACAGAAAATCCTAGCTGTGCTATTAGAAATATGCTTTTGCCAGGATGTAATTACACAGAAAACCAAATTATATCACAAAAGTGATAGCATTCCTGACATCAACAGCCAAAAAAGTACTTTACCCCAGGAACTCACCAGACCTGTGAACAATGGGAAGTTGTGTTGGAGGGCTGTTAGCCTGGGATGGAATCTTACCTTTGAGTGCATAATGCTTAACTCCTTCCTTGCCTCTTGAGCTATGCTTTCTGTATTGCTCACCCCATAATTACACCTGATATCTGCCATACTTGAGACTGAGAGCTATTTCCCTGTATAGTACTAAAATGTCCTAGTTATAAGCCTTAAACTTATCTAAGAAACTGTCTGGCTTAACAACCTTTAAGCCTGCTATTTCCAGAAGACTTCGGCTCAGCACACCGGATAAGGAGGCCTCAGGGATGCTTTGCTGGTTTTGGCAAGGACTGTACTAAAATCCTGAAGCAATTCTGACTTCTCCTCTTTACTGGTTGCAATCTCATTTTCTATTTTCAGCATAATTTTAGTAGAACACCAGAGTGCTTTTTTTTTATGCTCAGACATACAGATAATAAGTTGCATCACACCAAGTTGGAACATGACATGATTTTTGGAAAGACTTGAGTGTTAAAAGTTTATGAGAAGTTTGATTTAAAACTATAGTCTACACCATATTCCCTAGGGAAAAAGACAAGGCTCCTTTAAAGCTTGGAAATGATGCTCCATTTGCATTGCATGGATCTGAATATACTGGATTAAGTTGCTTTATGTGATGTTATGTGACTGAACGTAACCAAGTATAACCATATGGTCCATAAAGTAACTTGTGAAATAGACTTGCCTTACCCTGGGAATAGATGTTGCTCATTTACGATCCCCAAAATATTCTGTGTCTGAATTGCTTGCAAGTACTATGAGGGAGCTGGGCTGTGTTTTGAGGCTGGTGCAGCAGCCAGACAGAATCCTGACACCAGCTCAGCTATGAAATGTACTTGTAGGTCAAAGCTACAGAACAATCTGTATCATGCTGGTTGCTGTCGTTAGCGTTTCCCAGTGCAGATCTGTTCAATATATAAAAATGCTAAATTACCGATCCTGGTTATGTTAAACTGAAGGCTGTAAGGACTATCACATTATTCTGGTTAGTTCTCCAAGGAGAAGAATGATCTTGGAATGCAGTTCTCCTACACATCTACCTCAAGGATAAAATAATCTGTTTGAAGTGATCCCAATTCATTCCTCTGTAGCTTTAGTCCCTGTCTGCTATCTTTGACAGGTAATTCTTTCCCATTCTTTTGAAGTGTAGCTTAATCACATAAAACTACATTACTAACATTTCTCAAATATTTCAAATACACACTTTTTCTGGTTTGTCTTAGGTAATAATGATTTGTAAATCCTAGAAGGTCTCCTGACAGACCTTGAAATTTGCATTTCCAAGTTGGTCACTTGCAGTAGCACTTGGATGTTATGGAGTCACTGGATGTTACTAAGATGGACCATAATTACAAAGTTAAGACTCAGATCACGGTTACTTCAATATCCTGGATTAATCTGAATTCAGAGCCTGGGACTAGGCTATGACAAAAAATACAGAATTTAAACACGAGTCTTCCCCAGGACAAAGAATGCTTCGATCCAGAATTTTCGTCTAAACCTTTTGCTAATATCTACATTTTTTTCACTTCAAAGAATGGCTGGGCATAGCTGAATGCTAAAAACATGTTGCTGTGAGAGCAGAACTGGACCACACTGAGCAGTGGAGACTCAGCTGATTTTCTTTTCTTTGTCTCTCATTGTCAATAACACCCATGAAATTCATATTCTAAAGTAAATAAAAGGACAGAGAAGAAAGAATAAATAATGTGATCAGTAGATTAATCTAATAATCTTATGGTAATACTGGCAATAACCATTGTTGTTTTAAAGCACGTTGAACAGTGCATTTTGATGAAAACTGCATGGAAAAAATGCACACTCTGCTTCTTAAATGTCTTAATGAAAATAGTTTTACTAACAGAGACATCCTTTCCCAGTTGCCTGTGAATTGAGTAATACTAGACAGAAACCAGTGGCTAGGTAAGTAAATCAAAAGGAGACACTTCTGATGAATGTCCAGAGGCAGTTCTGTATGTTACATATTGCAACCTGATAACCAAGAAGTGAAGTCTAAATTCAAATATTGCTTCAACTACCTGTTGATTTTATTAGTTCAGTACTTCTTTATTACCTCTCCAATTTTTGGGAGGCATCCATAAATATCTAAACCCTTGCTAAGAATATAAATCCGGAGCTGATGAACTCTATTTCATTATGGAGATTTATGCCTTTAACAAGAAGAGATAATATTTGATATTAATAATAAAGTTCTTCACAGATTTCCTAGGGAGTTACTTGACTATATCATCTTGTGCGGTTACTCTATTCATACCCAATTTATGTGCTTTTTGAAGACTGATCATTTTTTGTTAAATAAGAGATTTCAGAAGTCATATAACGTCTCTCTCTGCCCATGTGTGTCTGCACGTCAATGTGCATGTACATGAAGGGAAGTTTCTCCCTACTTTGCACTCAGTGCCACACCAATCCACACACAACTCTGTTTTCTCAATTTTTTTTCCCCAGTGTTTCCGCAGATGTCTGTGGTAGAAGTATCAAGCCCTACTCTTGAATGCTGGATGAAAAAAGATACAGATATTGGCTTCTCCACTGCTCAAGGAACTCATTTTTGGGACTTATTTCACCTCCAGAAGTAGCTGAGTGCCTGAACTCTTTAGACTTAAATTATAGTGATGGGAACTAAATGTAATTGTCTTACCAGATATTGAATTCTTTCCACATCTGGCCTTAACATGAAGTGATGAAATAGGCAGGAAAAGAGGAATTAGAGGTAAAGAAAGGTAAGAATGGATATTCATTCCTAAAAGTATGCATCAAGGCTCTGGGTGCTATGTCCTTTTCACAGTATTTCCACTGCCCCTCAGTTTCTTCCTAAAATGTCATTTGAGCAGGTGGCCAGAAAAGAAAGCAAGTAAACTCACAAGAAACTAAAAGAAAACTTGGTCTCGTTATTTCATATCTAAAAGTCCAATACTAAGGCACTAAATGTAGGAAAAAAAAATGGAAATAAAGTTTTTTTGACCTTTGTCCTTTGGACACCAGCTAGATCTTTTTTCCCCACTGTGACTGATAAGCATAGCGAAAAGGGAATGAAGCCACACCAAGCATGTCCAAGTTCTTCATTTCCAAGCCTTCTGTTTCCTTCTGAGAAAGGGAGTAACCTCTGCATATTACATTATTAAGCTGCAACTAACAAAAATAGTGTCTCCTTCCTGTCACACTTTACAGCAGACCGAGGACATGCAAATCATGAGACTGTAGATTTATTTTACCTTATTTCATTAAATATGTATCTGTGAGGGAAACAGGCACAGCCAGGATTATTCCCTTAGAAAAATTTTGTAATTTGCACATGTTCTGCACAGACTTTTAGGCACAGGCTAAACATCCATCACTCCTTCCTTAGATATTTTCCTCAGGTCCTACATTTTATTTTCCTCTCCCCTCTGGGTTATAAAAAGTCGAGCCATTTCCTCCACAAAATAATCGTCTTCCTAAAATAAGAAAATAGATGCTTCTGACAACTGTATATCATTATGGTATTCAAGCTACATAAAATAATCCCAACATCTGTTTCTCTGTCAATTTTCCAAGCCCCAACCTACTAATAATATGCTAGACTGATGGTAAAACCATCTATCGTGCTATCTGGATCCTTCTGATTAAATAAATGCAATGTGGATGTGTGGCAGCTTTTGTGACAACACAAAAATGTATGGAAAAAAATAGATGCAAAAAGAATCACAACAACAAAAAAGGAGCATATGCCACTGATAAGCAAACATCAAAAGGAAACTCCAGAGAAATAATTTTAAAACCGGTCGTTCATTAGAACAAATTTGACCCATTCTATTTTTATAGTTATATCACTTACAAGATGGTTTCTTGCAGGTTTTGAAATCATGGCTGACCAATGATAAAATTCTCTTTTTCTGAGTGTATTTAATGCTCAGAAAGATGTTCTCTTGATTGACCTTAACATTTCACCCTTGGTACTGCCATCATGGGACTGCTTCTTATCAGTGGGCAATCATTTTAGTGCTAGGAATTCTGCAGTGAAAGCTGTTGTCCTCTAGTCATGGAAGAACGTTAAGGATGTTCTATTGCATATAACTGTGACCTTGGTTAATGTTTGGGAAACAATAGCTGGATTTGATACAATATTTTTCCCCATGTTGGAGCCATAGATGAGGCAAGAGGCAAAAAGAGGCTGTCATGACATCCATTTCTACGCCACACTTGAAAAGACCTTTCTTCTGCGCCGTACGTGTGGCTAATGACTGTAGGTACCTACTAATGGCAAACTGAATCAAATTGGAGATCCTGCTACTTAAATACCCCATCTCCAGAAACATGTAAGAATAGAACAAGTAGACAAGTAGGCAGTGATAAGCTTCTCCCAAGTTCTGATAAGCTGGATTGTATGAATTTCCAGAGCTAGAGATGATGTTCACATCTTTGCACAGAACAGCCCTTGCTGCATTTTGATTCCCTCAGTTTGAATAATCAGGCTTTGGAGTCATCTTCTTGTGGTTTCTACAGCTGTCTGGATGCTGTACTTGGAAGGATTCATATTATTATCTCTCCATCTTTTTTTGCGCTATTTAATTTGAAAAGAGAAAGTGCAGCTGCCTCATTCCTCTTCATCAACTCTGCACCTAACTTCCAACTAATTTTGATTGCACATTCCCAAATAACCCTAATACCTCCCTTTGTCTGTAACTGGCTTTATGAATGAAGGCACGGTGATTAAATTACAGTGATGACATGCCTGCATTGACTTCTCTGCTATGCATTGTGGTATATGACAGGGTTTGTTGTGTAAAGCCTCTCAGGCTATTAGTTGTCTGAAATAATCTCGCAAGAAAAGGTTTAGTTTTTAATGATAGCATTCTAAGTATCAAAATGGAGCTGAGAATGGAAAAAAAAATGGAATGAAGTCGAAAACTTATGATAGAACACCTTCTAATTACAATAACGCACTCCAGGGCTCAAATTATCAAATGATAATTTACACCTAGGTGATTTGACAGCACTCGGCCTTTGGCCTTCTGCCTAACAACACAATAGGCGTAAATCATTACCAAGCGATTCACACCCTGTCATGTCTTATTGCTTAATTAATTTGTCTAAAAGGCTTTCCATGAGAACTTAGAGCAAATGCCTTTGTCGTGCATCTTTAAGTATGGGGGTCACTACCTGCCCTCTCTGTCATTCTCAGCTCTCATTTCAGCCTGCTGTAGTTTAACAACAAATTTTTTCTTTTTCCATGCAGCCATTTAAATTGCTATTTGCATTTTGTGCTCTCTTCTTTTAGGTGAGTTCATGAGTTGTTCAATGGCTGCTGTGGACCCATGGATGAATGTTAAACTCACACCGAGCTTAGGACTGCAGAGAGCCTAGAACTGATCTTACGGGTCACTGGAACATTGCACTCAAGCAGTTAAAATGTTATTTTTATTAACTTGTCAGTGTATGTTTATTCAAGCAGCAATATCAACCTCATATATAATCTTAGAACAAGTAAAGCTATATTGTTGAGGCAGACATTAAATATTTTGAATATAAATAATGCATAGTATACTCTTGAAATGATCCAATCCGAAGCCCTGGCACTGTTCTGGAGAATAATAAATCTGATGATACAACAAAAGGAGTTAAATAAATTTATGGGGACTATAACTACTGATAGCCATTAGATAGGATGATCCAGCTGCAGTCATGAGTCCTTAAACTACTGGTTGCTGAAAGCCGGAATGATTTTACAAGGGAAGTGACCCTGGAATTCACTTCTGACTCCTTTAGTAGGGAGGATGTTAGGTTAGATGAATCAAACATGCAGGAAGGCTTATTTATGCTCTTACGAACAATGATAACCAGAATTTCCTAAGCACTCTTTTCTGCTTGAAAAGACAAAAAATTGACAAGAAATATTCCATAAGGCTTTGCAATGAAAATAATTTTTCTAGGTGTTTATTTAAGCCCTACCCAATCTTCTTCAAATGCTTCCTTTACCAAAATAATTTGCCTGTCCTGAGAACAAGGGAAGAAACAATATGTGATGTGTCCTTGCATCCCGAATAGCCACTGTTGGAAGATATCCAGGATGTGGAATGATGAGCATGGTACAAAACTGAAGGTGGGAGCCATAAATGGTGACATTCGAGGCAAGGGAAAAGCTGGAGATAGGAATTACATCTCTGAGTAAGCACTGGTCTCTCAAGGAAAAGCACTACTGTGGTAAATTTGTTGCCTAATTTCTCCTTGCTCTAAATGCCGGGAGTTTTAATAAGATACATTGCTCTTGTAAATTAAACAAACAAACAAACAAACACCCAAAAAATCAAACCACTTTTAGTGAGTGAAATGGCCTTGGCTCAAAAGCTGACGTCCTTAAGCTGTTCTTGCAGCAGGCACAGTGGGAAGGCCAGGAGGCCACCGACATGCCTCCAGCACTTCTCAGAGGACAAATAATCACGAGCTGATTTCATTCCTGTTTAAATACTTGGTCTTTCCTGCTTTGACTGTCACCTAGAGCTAAAAAAATATTTCATGATACCTTGGCTTGCTTTGATTTCACTTTACTGACTGTAACCTTTCCACGATGAGATCATGATTTCTCCCAGACATCTCCTGGCTGAAGACTGAGTGGGCTGGGAAGTGTCCTTAAACTATCTCAAGCTATGGAACACTCATTATTGGCCACATGAAGGCTTTTAATGTCTCTGCAGGTGAATGAAGAATCAAATTTCTGTCTAATTAGCATTTGTATTCTTGGATACATGTGCGATTCTTATTAGAAATTATATTTTGGGAAACCATCAATCTACCTCACACCTCTTCGTTGATTTTTAATGCTAATAATATAAGTAAGAAAGCAGTGATAGGAATGCAAAAAAATAGACACAAGACTACATTTCTCTTCCAAGAATCTTATTTCTCCTTATTGAATTTTTATCTTTGAAAATGAAATTATGTACCTGCAACTTAACACCTGCAAACTACAGAAATTTACTTCACTTCTTTGACAACCTGAGAAGGAACATCTGGGAAAACCGAGCCAGAATGTGAGCAGTTGGAAATTTGATTGCAAGTGAATATAAATTCTTCCCTTAAATGGAGTTTATGAATTAAAACCGTTTTCTGAGAATGTCCCTTATCAAAGGCACTTTCTTTCTAATTCTTAAAAATGGAACTGTCTCTTTACTCAAATTTCAGATTAAGATATTCCAACAGATATTTCCTTTCTTTTCTTGCTTATGTTAATTTGCCTTGTGTTCATTGCACCTTTCCACTTACCTGAGACTGAGCTTGCAGGTAAGACAATGATTTTATGATTTTATGACTATTTGTGTAATGGTAAAATTGAAATGGTGATGTCAGAATTTGGCTCTGCCCATTTCCAAGTGTGTTGACTCTAATTATGTAAGGGTGTCTGGGACATAACCTCAGCTGGCTTTCAGCAGATCAGGACTCGTGTTCTTTGCAGCCTTTTGCTACGGAGCCACATGGATCAAGAACAGCAGGTAAAATCCCTTCTTGATTCTGAAGATTTCTTGTTTACCATTTTGACAAATATTTGACTTATTTGGAACCCTCACATAAGATAGCCAATTACATCAATGGTTTTAGCAACAGTCATCTTGTAATTTTTATATCTTGCGCGTGGGGTTCCTACAGGGCAGGAGAACATGATTTGGAGGTGGCAGATGACTACACTTTCTAAGAAGCCAGGCAAGCAGGGCATGTATTTTACCACTGAAGAACCTTAATAACCTCCCAGAACACTCACCAGCCCAAGTGACCTGCTGTGCTCCAGTGAAGTTACCAAGATCAGTTGTTTAGCCTGAAGGAGGGCCAGACCATGCAAATTCATAACATTGCATAGAACATGCAGACAAGCCCAACAGTGATGATTTCAAAGGCAGTTGTACAGAGACCTAGCTGTTCTTTCCATTCCTTTTATTTTTAAAAAAGGAATTAATTCAGTGTTATTTCATCCCCTACAACTGTTGGAAAATACCCATGAGTTTGGCTATCAAGTTAAAAAGAAACTTTATGGGGACCACCCAGAATCTGTCCTTGGTTATCCAGAGTAACAGAGCTTTAATGAAAGATTTTCTTTTTTCCTTGTTTTTGTCTTAAACTTTAAAAGGCAAGGATAGCCCTTTAAGCATTTAGGCAGCTGCACAGACACTAGCCTGCTCTGTCAGTCAGCTTGGCCCAAACTCTCTGACTTCCCTTATCTTAATTCCAAACTCTTTAATAGTAATGTTGAGTACTCAAAACCCTAAGCCACTTTTGATCTTTTTATTAAAAGAAATAGCAGGTCTGGGAGGTTAGATTTTGAAGATGCATATATCTCCTGTTTGTGGTTTACTTGCTCTTGATCTTCAAAAGTGTATTGGAAGGTACCATTAAGTGCATGAACTTGTTTATTTGACTTCTGAAACCCTGGTTCTTGCATGGATCAGCCTCATTTCTGCTCGCTTCTCAGAATGATCTGAACATAAAGCAATAAATGCTTTTATCAGCTTTCTCTGGTGAAAGAAGCATCTCTGCTGTTTGCCAACATGGTCTTTAAAACAACAGCAATGGCAGTGTTCTTTACCTTGTTTCTGAATTCAGATTATCTTTATTTTGCAAGTGTTCTGATTCAACCAGAAAAAAAGAGAATTAAAGCAAAGAAGCCTACAGTGAAGAGTGGAATATGACAATCTATTTAGGGAGACTCTCCTTTGATTTTTATTTGAGAACAAGGCTAAGTTTCTTCTTATTAGACCAAATTTCACTGTCATTACACATGGCAAGTTAATCAAAGGCAGTGTGACTGTAAAACTGCAATTGACTTCCACAAGAGCGACATGGCAGAGTCAGAAAGATTAGTTTGTAAATCCTCTGTAAAGATTATCTGGAGGACAGTGAACAAAACAGTTTTAACAGTGGCAAAAGAAAGTGCAATGGTTGAGCAATAACAGGGTCTTCATAATTTTTTCAGTTTGAACAGAAATTCTGGATTACAAAGGCACCTTAAGATTCATCAGACCTTTGGAGCTCATTTCCTGCATTATAACCCAGGACCCTTGACAGGTTACAAGGAAGCCTTGCAGACAATTCATGCAGCATGACCCAAATGTGACGTGAGAGCTCAGCCTGACCTCGGAGTCACAGCCTGGTCTCTGTCACCAGGACTGCCCTAGCTCTGCTCAGTTTTGATTGGGAGATTTATCCAAAAGTTTATGATAAATATTTTTCCTGCTCTTTCATTCTGTTCTTTCTCCCTGTAGTTAATAGCGTTGTAGAAACAGAAGCTGCAAAGAGTTCATCCGACGCAAATGCATTACAAGCACCTCTAAATTGTGATCATACCAAATTTGCATGCCTTCCACATGCACAGAAACCCTGTATTTGCTCCAGCAAAGCCAACTTGCTGAACTTACAGTCTCTAGATCCGTACAGCTCTGCCCCATTGCACGGTTCTCAGTGTAAACACGGACAGTGGAGACAGCAGCAGCTGCGTGTGTCTGTCTGAGGGCAGAATGCACTCTTAAGCTTTAATAATAATACTCGTGGCAATATGTAACATTTAAATAAGCCTTTTCATCTTCAAAGCCCTCTGCAGGCACACGAATTCACCCAGCATCTCTCTGGTGTGGCTATTATTAGCATAATTTTACAGAAGCAGTCAGGGGACAAAGAAAAACAATGAGATTTGCCCAGGGCAAGTTGTGGGATCACAAGCAGAGAGATTATTGTAAATTGGCATTACCTGGGAACTTCATTTAGAGACCATCAAAAAGAATAACATAGGAATATGTGTTCAAAGAACTACACAGAGTGTGGACACCGTGTGCATTATGTGCTCTTTCCTAAGAATTATGGATATATCCCAGCCATTAACCTAACAAGAGGAAAAGGGGGAAATTTTAACCAGTGAAAGCCATCCAGAATTCTCCTGTTGGCAGTTCAGTGTTGCTCAGTGTATTGTGATGTAGATTCGATTGATTTGTTGCAGAGCACACTGCAGGGAATGTGAAATATCGCCTCCACTGCACATTGATTTAAACCACACGGAGTTAAACGGCAACAATCTCGAGGCTTCTGATCAAGCCACCCTTCTATAAACACATGATCAATCTTTTTATTTTTTAAGGGATTTCATTTTCATGGGAGTAAATTTCTGTACAAAAGCTGAAATGCAAAGGAGTATCAAAACTATATTACAGTAGCTGAATTACTAATGCACTGTGTCCTGGACTGTACCTCCCTCAGACACAAGGCATGGTTTTGATCTAAGCTTTGGGGAATAATGTGGACAAAAAGCCTTTTCAAAAACAGAGAATAAAAATGGTCTTATTTGAAATTTGAGTATAACAGCTGAAAAAAGCACCACCCTCATCTTTATTAGCCTGCTATTCAATCCACATGAAGTGAAGACATTGTAACGCTGCTATTATCACCCCACTGGAAGTGGAGTGGGAATAAATGGAAAGAAACACATTACACGCTGTCCAAGAGACCTGATCCTGAATTGCACTGAGCTTCTTATTCCAAGCCAGGAGTCCTTTTAGCTCTCCTTGACCCCAGTGAGAAATCTGGGCTCTCCAGAGCTAGGGCACAGTATTCTGTATTCTTACAACTCTAGGATAGGTGCACTGAAAAATACATTTGTATGACACAAAATGTATTTACTCTTTGTTTTGCTTTGTTCTTACACCTAAATGTATTACCTCTGGCAACATAAAGGCATGGCAGCTGAACATTTTGCGAAATATAAAAATCATGTCTATTTTGTGCAGTATTTGTAAATTGTGTAAGGTTAAGAATATTCTGCAGGAAAAAAGCACCTTATTCTTCCAGAAGTGGATTTTCACTTGTGTTTTCCTATGAAAACATTATCTTTTACAGACTCTCCTAAGTTCTTTGTGTGAATAAATACAGAGTAGGCACAATATCCTCCATCAGATAACACTGACTGGAAAAATATTGTTGGAGGGTTTTTCATAAGAAACAACAGCAAATGCTAGAAATCTTATAATCCAGGGTGCTGTTGATTTTTGTCTTTTCCTTTATTTATAGGAGACAGCTATAGGCACACCACTCACTCTCTAATATTCCTACAGAAACAGCGACCATCTGGGTGCTGGGGTGGGTGCACCGAGCCCTAGGGTGCCTTTAGCCAGTTCACTTGGAATCTCGAGTCTGTCCTGTCCTATCACCCAGCAGCAATGGAACATTTGTTCCCCAAAGGGCCGGCACGCTGCCAGCAGCAGGTGTTAGGCTGTCCTCTGGGATGAAGGCAGCAGGCATGAGCACTGATGTGTGCCTATGACAAGATGTTGCAAATCTGCTCTCATAGCGACGGTGACAGCATCTGGGACAGGGTTGTGAGTCACCATTCTGTAACCATTAAAAACCAGTTGCCATTCCCTTCATAATAATAAATTAAAATATCATTCCAAAGCGTGCTGGTCTCAGGAAGAAAATTAAAGAAGGCATGTAGGGATAAACACATGTGTGTGCACTGGCACACACGGCGTTATGGCGTGTGTTATCCGACCGTGTTCAAGTGATTGTGCCTTAAATTAACAGGTACAGTTGATTGATAGGATAGGGTTGTGGCTACTATTCAGCTGCATTTTTAGATTTTCCTAAAGGAAATACAATCAAGCAGAAAATGTTTAAAAGTCAATTTTAAAAGTTACTTTAAAACAAATGATTTTATAATTAATACCTAATTCTTACACAGTTGCATCTATTAAGCCCAGATTCCTAAGTCACCTCAGTTTTAAATTTTATTTACATAGGCTGAAGTTGTGGTTCTTCTGCCTAAATGCAAAGCTAAGCAGGGTATGTGGCATTTTACAAGAAGAGAATTTATATGACTATCTGCATGGAAACAATAATAGATTAGCAGTAACTGCCTCTTTCCAAAACGTCTGTTTTGAAAATGCTTTCATAGATCTGTAAGCAGGTCCACAGATATTGCTTCTGTGACCTCTTCCCACAGAGATCATATTCTTCTACTTCGGTTTATACCGGATTTGAATATGGAGAAAGCACATTTTTAACATTCGCCAACCAGCTATCCAGCAAATATCCAAATAACGCTGCCCTTTGATTTCTCTGGAGTCTTATTCCAGCCTGGCATGCTTATCATCTGAGAGATCTAAATCCAAGACCTTCCTGGCATGCTTATCATCTGAGAGATCTAAATCCAAGACCTTCCAAGACCTTTGTTGAGTACAACACATGAGAGTGATGAACTCCGTGACTGGGCCTCCCTTTGACCAATGGTCATTTGTCAGCAAGGCCGCTGCTTTCGCTTGGGCTGAGCCCAGCCCGGTCCAGATCAAAGGCAGAACTGTTAATGATGGCAGCAGAGCCAGGACTTCACCCTGGGCCTCGACACTTACAGCGATCAGCATTATTGTGATGGGCATTTATAGGCAGGGCTTAGCCCCATGAGGGGCTTCAGGAGAGAACTCACGGGAGGGTCGGTGCCTGAAGTCACATTAAACCCAACACAGCTTAGCCCAAGTGTTTACAGCATTTTAATTTTCCCCTCCATTCGTGCTCATGGGTTAACAATCTGGGTGGTTTTTCACTGCTTTTACTCCACCAAATAAGTCATTTTCCCACTTGTTTCCCCTTTAGTCTTTCCTGCAAGCCCTGTATTTGTATGTTTGCCCAGTATTATCCCAGGTACTGCTGAAGACCAGATACCTTGGCTATCTTACCATATTTTAGTGAAAAACAAGCTATTTCCTCAAAGACAGATGAGAAATTGGTTCCAAATGTTCCATCTTGAGAAAATATATTTTACTTTTGCCTTTTCTCTTTTAATTTTCTGTTATTAAATTTAAAAAATCAAAATTTGTTCTGTATTATTTTTCCTCATAAATGAAATGTGCAAAATAGAACCAGGTGGGCCTTTTTGGACAGCTTTGAAGAAAAAAAAAATTTTTTTTTTTTTTTTTTTAGAACAGATTTGATCAATAATTTGGAAAAAATATGCAGAAAATATTATAAATGACAAATCTTTTTTTTTTTTCTGGTCATTTTCAAAATAAAAATGTCTGATTTCAGGAAATCTGTCTTTTTTGGGTTATGAATACTTTAAAATTTTCCCTCAGAACCAGGTATCTGTCATTAAAAATTTTACCTAAACCTGTAAGAAGACTCCCGAGACATTTTAAATTATATAAATAGGTAAAAAAACCTAATTTATATTTGAATGTTAAATTCAGAGACGATGCAGAGCATATTTTTTTTAGCATTTATTTTGCGGTGGAATTGAAAAATTGATCGCTGAGCTATTTTTTGCTGCTTATTTCAAATACAAGAAAGCAGAAAGCTGATGGTAGTGGCATGATCAAACAACTCCCCTCACCACAAATTAAACTACTCTGTTACTTGCAACACTACTACAGACTTAAAATCCAAGTCAGACATTGCTCTACAGCTATTACAATGTCTTAAGTATAAATACCCAGTAAGACAGAAAATAAACTTCCTTATAAAGAGGGGAGAGAAACAAAAGCAGACAAAATGAAGTGCAGATTTGAATCTCTAATAACTTTTAAGGATTAACTGCTGGGTCTGTGTTTGGTGACATAACACCACCAAATTCAAAAGGTGCCAATTACATCACCCCCTTGACCCCTGCTAAAGCCTGGTGATGGGCACCTCTCAGGTCATGGTTCTTTTGATATTTTTAGGTGAACAATGAAGTCGTCTTCAGTCTCCCACATCATCCACTCACCTGCTGTGTGCTTAAGATCAGGTTTTTGAAGTCAGGCATGTGAATTTGTGCATGTACATCTGCATGGATCAACAATTGAAAACGCAGCCCTTGGTTAAAATGAAAAACACCCACCCAGAATCCTATTCCAATGTGAATTCTACAAGGGCCCCTGAGAAAGTTGAATCCTTTATAGAAATGCTTGACAAAGAAACCACATACTTTTCTGTTTTGATGCATTAGATAAGGATCTACATTTTTTTTTTTTTTTTTAAGAAAAAAGCCTTTGCTGCAAATCAGCAGCATGAAGAATTAAGACATGAAAACAAAAGCATATTATTTAAAGAACAGCCTGTTCCCTAAACTGTTACTGTGCTGGGTGCCAAACCACATTTTGTGATATATCCTCTTGCATGTTTTACTGTTATGCTTTATATGACTTGGAGTGAGAAAACCCTGATGGTTCTGCCTTGGACTTACCACAGCCATCAAAGACAGGTCCACTGGCAGAGCTGAATCAAAACATGACAATTTCCTCCCGGGATGATGACTCTAAAAGAGGTGGAAAAGTGTTTGTTTATTTGGTGATATGTATGAAAATCTGAGTTAACTAGAAACGTGAATTTGTAGTGGATCTGTTGCCCTTCACAAAACACTTGGTGGTTGCAGAATGACAGCGACCTTGCTGCAAAGTGCAACTCGCACGAAGTAGGGCCCCTTCATTCTCACACAGGTCTAGGAATAAATGACAGCGACCTAAGCTCGAATGTGAATTTGCAGTGTATAAACCATAGTTACTGCCAGTATGCAAGCAAGCCTCTAGAGGTAAATGTGAATTCCTTTATTTTACAGAGGGCTATGTTATATTTAACTTACAGTGGAGTAACAACAAGCACACATGCAGTTACTGCAGAGCAGCTCATGCCCGCCAACTTCATCCTCAAATCTATGCTGGAAAGTTTTGGTTATATGCCTCTACCCTCCAGCACTGCATTTACACTAATCCATTATCAAAATGCATCCTGATTAATTTTCCAAGACACACTTGGGAGGACAAGCCTAACTTTCTGTACTGTGGTAGAGAGAAATGTTCAGCAGCCTTTTATAGGTCTTGTTTGTAGCCTCTCACTGAACAAATGTCCCAGAGACACCCACAGGTTATAAAAAAGCAGGTCTGACAAGTTAGCAAGGGAAGAAAGGACTGGAGCTGGCTATGGAAAGGGTGGAGTGGAGAAACCTGCAGCTGGAAGCCAACGGGGACAGCATGTGTAAAAGCTGCTGTTAACTGCTCTGGTAGCTCAGGTAGAGAGGTCTGAGCTATGGTGCAAAAGGTCCCAGACTCAGGAGTGACCCACAGGCACATCAGAGTGATAGAAGATCTATTTTCCATTTTATTTATGATCCTTTTAGAAAGATGACAGGCAGTAACTATACTAAAATTGTACATCTTTTAATGCCAAGGACTTATGGGAAAAGAGATTACAGAATCAATGTTATTCCTTCAGTTGAAATTGAATTCTCTCTGTTCATATCCATTATATCTTTAATAACATAATTGTGTGCTATTTTTTCTACAAGTCTCTTGACTTTTTCCTTGCATAGTTCTGACCTGTGCTAGGATGAACCACAGTTAAATAGTGAAGTAGACTGATCTGGATCTCCACATATTGAGAAACTAGAGGTAATAAATGAGGTAGAGATTCTTGGGAGTTACAGGACAGTTAAATCCACTTAAGATTGAGATCTGGACTCTATAAGTGCCATTGATAAAGTCATCATGTGGTGATAGGCAAATCAAGTAGTCAATGATATATGGTCACTTACATGTGTCTCATTTTCAGAGAGTACAAACTGATACTCGAGGGTTAGAAACAATGAAGTGCACTGAAGGTGAGGATGTAAAGGGCCATGCCAGGAACATATAAAGTGTAACTTGGTATTTCCATAAACATTTATAGTAAACTCAAATAACAGTAAAAAAGAAGTATTAACTATGAGTATATTGAAAAGATGGAATTTTTTAAATAGAAAGTAGCTGGAATGAAAATTCTCTTTTATACATATTATTACTGTGAATTCAGTGGATTCCAAGGAACAAAGTGACTTAATTTAACAACTCACTAATGTCACTCAGGTGATCCAACTGCTGCAGATTTTTACTTTGCTGCCTTTTAAAAAATAATAGTCATAAGAACATATTTTCTGTAGTTAACCCCAAATTAGTATATTAATGTGAGGATCTAGTGATAAATATTCTAAAATAATTATAACATTAGGATTTTTTTTCTACTTTCTGTACATCATTCCCCTTCACCTTCTGGTGGCGTAACAAAAATAAATTAAATCTTGTTTGTAACATACGTAAATGTGACTGTAAAAAGTGCTGTAAAAAGCTGAAGAGGAAATTAATAACTCAGGGCAGTAAACAAGGCCTGGGACCACACATTGAACTGTGAGCAAAAACAGAAGTTTTTCTGTCCCATCTATCTTATATGTGAATAAAAACCCACACAGTCAAGTAAACGTAGCATAATGCATACACAGAACTTGTGCAGTCTTAATTTCAGCTTTCTAATGTTTCAGTCTTTGAAGTCCTCAGTCCTTTTAACATTCCTTAAATGTTATTTCACTGTAATTACTGTGTTTGTAATGAGAGATTTGTTTTCCCAAATGGAGTTATTCGCTATCAGTCCAGTGAAGCTCTGGGAAAGGGAGAAAGGGCTGTGGCTTACCTGCTCAAATCCCTTGCACACATGGCAGATAATTCTGACCAAACTGGAAGATTTTTCCTCAAAATCTTTCATTCCAGAAGAAATAAGTCTTCACCTGTAGGAAAACGCAGAAAAGAGCCACTGTGACAGTTTATTCCTGAGTTTATTCTGGGATGTGCTGCCCAATCCCTTACCTTGGGCAGGGCTGTGGTGGAGCGCATCCCAGCCCATGACGGAGGCAAGTGTGCATTGCACAAATGTGGATGAGCAAAACCTTATGGTTTATGAGGTGGCTTCGGTGAACCGTGTTTATATTATGGCTGGGCAAAGGTGCAATCTTTGTGCTTTTTTTTTCCCCTAAAAAAGGAAAACCAAAGAAAGAAACGGAGATGAAAAGGAAACAAGTAAACAAATGTGGTTTTACAGAAACTGAGGGACAATTTATCCTCAGCACAGCAAGCAAAAACTTGGAAAACATTTGGAAAAGTCAGAAAACAAGTTAAAGTTGGTTGGCAGACTCTGACAGAGCTGACAGCTAAAACTACCCCTGGCATGTTGACAACAGTGTGGCATCAATCTGTGTGTAACAACCTATCCTTGAAAAACTCCATCCCGGATTTAAGCTAGCACTTCCTAACCTTTTCTCTACCCAGCATCCAAGCTGCGGTGCGGAAAAAGTTTTCAGACGTGACTTTTAACTCGTTCATGGGCAGTGGCCGGCTCCTTCCCTCAGACCGCCATCATGGCGGCCGCCTCGGCCGCTCTCCCTCACGGACTCCTGTCCCTCCCTCCCGCCTCGCTGGTCAGCACGAACACCCCTCACCAGCTCCCTGCTCACCCCTCACCTGCGGTCTCACACCTGCTCCACATTCCAACTTTCTTTCTACAGAACTCGTCTCTGTTTCCTAAAGCAAGGCTGTGGCGGGAAGATGAGGAACCTTGTGGCGGGAAGATGAGGAGCCTCATGACAACATGGCTGCCCTCGCTGTAACCTGCCCCATTGTAGCCTGCGAGCTGCATGAGGGGGCTCTGAGCACGCTAGTAACCACAAGGTGATTAGTTATTCCTGAAAGACAAAATGGCCTCAAGTTGCACCAGGTAAGGTTTAGATTGGATATTCGGGAAAATTTGTTCATGGGAAGTGTTGTCCAGCCATGGCATAGACCGCCCAGAACAGCAGTGGATTCCCCATCCCTGGACGGATTTAAAAGATGTATGGATGTGGCACTTGGGGACACGGTTTAGTGGTGGCCTCGGCAGTGCTGAGGGAACATTTGGATCTGATGGTCTAAGAGTGCTTTTCCTATCTCAATGACTCCATGATTTTACATTTCTGAAGTAGGAAGTAGAAAGAGGTCACAGTAAAGCTGAGGCCCAGCAGCAGCTGGGTTTCACAGTGGTTAGAGGCACAGACCTCCGTACCAGGTTACAAGGCTGCCTGTTGCTGCATGAAGGCATATAAATGAATGCCATGGCACTGCTTCCTGGGAAATCTGCAGCTGCATCCACTATTTGCTGGTAATGGCCCAGGCATCCATCTCTGTACAGCTAGAAGGATGTGCTCAGCCTCTTTAGCTACTATCAGATCTCACCTGAGGTGTGGTGGTAACAATAGGCACAACCAGCCTGAGCTACCTGCAGCTTCAGTTTCAAGAAAAGTGGGTTTAAAAGATTGTTTTCACACAACAATCTCACATACTGGCATATAGGATGCCATGGAAGTTCTTTCTGTGTTATTACTACACCTTAAAAATAGCCTTCTGTTTCAAGATCCTTTGGTGTTCTCAGATTATCTGTATTTATACAGTTCTTGTGGTCCTATGATCCCTACGTGTTTAGCTGGATGATACACAGATAGCCTGAGTTGTCAGTCACTCTATCTCTCCTATCCATCGCTCGAGAGCCTCACCTCACTCCTGTAGACATCTTTATATAATATCCCCGAGGGATTCAGCTCAAACACCTCAAATACATTAAAGACATCTGTATGTAAGATGTTTGCTTCCATGAGGATGCAGGCTTGCACAGCACAGCTTATATGCAGGCAATAATGACCATATTATTCTGATTATAAAAGAAAGCTGTGCTTTCTCACTCATGGTATGCCTAGCTATCATGTGCTGTCGCATGCCACGTTGAGGTTGATACTTAGCAACTGATGGGGGGAAGAAATGAATTGCTAACATCTGTTTTATCATTTTTTGATGAATGAAAAACCAAACAGAGATCTTAGTTGTGCACAGATCATTCCAAACAATGAGATTTACACAGACTTGATGTCTTCGTGTGTTGCATTTGTAGCAAACAACTTAACAAATGATTTTAGTGACAGTGCTAAAAGAAAAAAAAAAAGCTCATATTTACTGTCACATAGACAACCTTTCATCCAGCACAGTGTATTTCAGCCTTTGGACACTTGGCTGTTGTGTCACTGGTCACTGAATTACACTTATTGAGGCATCTATCAGAAAAAAATGAAGATTCCTTTTCTTTCGTATTTCTCATGTGCTACAGCCATGTGAATAGTGGGTCTGTTTGGTTCCCAACTGCAAAAACAAATAAAAATTCCATCTTTAACACTTAAGAAACTGTCTATTTTTAGTTTGGTTTCCTATGGAAACAAGGCATCTGTGATCAGGCTGTCTCTGTGCATGTATCTGTCCTTGTGTACCCCCTAATAATTTTTGAATCTAGTGGCCTTTTCCAATGAAGTATGATGAAATGACAGAATTTTCGAGGTATCTGGGTTCTAACAAATTTCCTAAAAATAAGAGGCCAGGTAGATGAACAAAAAATGTTGCCCAGCTGAGGGAAAGCTGCAGCATGATCTTACATCTTATGAGGCTCCAGAGAACCCATGGAGGTGAGAGCTGCAGTAAATAACATGGCAATACAGAAAAGCTTCAGTCCAAGGTCATGCTTTTACGCACCTCAAATTCATAAAAAAACCCAGATTTAATTCATTCCACTCCTCACACAATTACTTGTTTAATATGTGCAGAGGTCTCCCTTCGCTTCTGAGTCAGAAGATTAGAATCCTCCCTGTTCCCCACAACCAGCAAAGAATCTAGTCCCAGATGTTTTTGAATTTGACCTGTCCTTTGGGTCAGAGGATCAGGATCATGTGATAGTAGTCTGAAATTAAAGCTCCCCAAATGGTGTAGACTTGTGCATCAGGAAGCTTCGGGGAATGCCTGGAAGCAAGATGTCTTTGGGAATTGAGTAATGCAGGTGAGCCCTGCAAGAACAAGAAAATAATGTAGGACTCAGGTCTCCTTTTTAAGTGGGTACTTAAAATACATGAACAAATCAGGAAATAAGTGTGGAAGATGTGTTGTTTTTGGGAGAACGAAGAGAAGAAGTGGGAGCAGCAGCACAGCATGATGCTAAATAGGCCTTGGTATGGAAGAGCTGCTAGCTTAAAATTATCTTGTTCCTTTTTAGATTAATCCATCTCTTGCTCTGTCTTCAGTCTTCTCAATATTGCCCAGAGCTGGAAAACAAACAGCTGAAAGAAGTGTCTTTTGGGGTAAGGAAACTGGAACAGATGCTGAGTAGTTACTGTACATGTGTAAAGCTCACTTAGATTGCAGGTTAAAGATGTTACAGCTGACTCTGGAACTGGAGTCACTGAAGAAGGGAAAGACCCTCCTCCCTCTCCATGAGCTGGATCTGAATCCGTACAGCCACACTTCTGCAGGTTTGCATCCAAATTCATAAGCTCTGTCCCCAAGGCAGAGCTGCCTGTGGATCTGTGCTGTGTGAATTAGTTGTGTTGTGTAGAGACTTTCTGGCCCCAAATGGTGCCTGCTTGGGGCTCTCTGCACTGTTCTCTGTTGCACAATGAAGCACATACGAGATGTATGATGAGCTTCGGGTGTGGATAATGAGTTATTGAGGCTGGAAAATTGGGGAGAGCTGCAGCTCCTTCTTTCCCTGGAGAATAAATGTTTTTCAAAGGTCTGCTAAGGTCTGCAGAGAGATTTCAGCTGATTTGTAGCTCTTTTCCACTTTCTAGGCTTATAAGAACTCAACATCCTGGGAGACAAATAAGAACTCAGCACCCTGGGAGACAAATAGGTTTTTCAGAAAGGAAACAGTCTTTCAAACAAAAAATGTCCTGGCTGTGGAGATGCTTCCCTACAGCTCTGATCTCTTGTATTGTTTTGGTCACAGAACTTCAGGTGGATGGAGATGACGAGGATATTTATCCTCACCATAGTGGTCTGAGGAGGACATCCCACAAATAAACATTTTGGATTTTCCCCAGAGTAATATTGCAATTGCCATTTCTACTGTTTGCAGTCTACTGTTACTTCACCACACTCGGTGTAATGTGCTGCCAAAATCCGTTCTGCTGTTTATTCGCCATTGTATGGACATTACAATTAAAGGCTTCCTAATTTCTGATCTTTTATATGGAACAATAACTAAAGTATTTGAAAAATAAAAATAGGCAGACATATTTTTGAGACTATTTGCCTGACACTGAAAGTGAATGTCTTCTGGTTGTGTAGGTTTCTTCTTTGCTATTTCTACAACACTTACCATAATTCATTTAAAAATAGAGTTTAGAAAGCAGTGGGTATAATTAATGTATTGATCTAGTTTTCCATTATGTTGTTAGCACAGGTGAAAAATGTGCTTTTGATGAAATTGTTGATTAAAACTACCAAAAAATCCATTATATCTAGCTTACTTTTCCTTACCTAATGAAGCAGATGGATATAAAATAAGGGAAGGCCATATTGACCTTTACCAGAAATATATATGGCCTATAACTTGATACCTATGAGATAATTAATATTAATCTGACCTTTTTAGTTTCTGGGCTACAGTGCTGTTACTAATAGCAGCTACATAATGTGTTGTATGTTTTCACTGAAGAGGTCACGCCCTGGCTAAGAGCAGGAAAATGTGGATTTGCTGGAGCTGTTCTCAGCATCTCCTTGATTCAGGGCAGGGAGGAGGAACAACTCCATCTTCCTTTCCAACCCTCTCACACACCTTGGTAGGTCGGGAAAGTGCAGGGGGCTTGTTCTGTGGGCATTATGCTTTAAAGGAGGAACACCAAAGTGCTGATCAGCATGAGAAAGTGCAGAAACATTTACAGCAGGATCTTGGAGGGTATCAGCAAGGCAGTCCCAGTCCCGTGCTGGTCTCTGCCCCTGAGCAGGGACCATCAGCATTTTGGGTTTGCCCAGCAGCTGATATGATCACACAGCAATGCTATTTTGCGTGATAAGAAAGCTATGTGAGTATGTGACTGTGGCTTGCCTAGCATGGGATTACTCAAAAATGGCTTTTGCTTTCAAAATTCAGATCAACCCTAGGTCAAAAGAACTTAAGTATAGACAGTCCTAAAACAAATGCAGGGTACTCTGTAACAGGATCTAAGGAATGTTGCATTCACAAACATTTTTTATAACTATTGAGCCAATGACTGGACTTTCTTTAGATTTAAATAATCCTGGACATTTGCTGCATTATTTTATAGCAGTTGTCCTTCATATTTGCCTAGCAATACAACTTGTGCCTCAGTTTCTCCATGGTCATTTGTTTAATATAAACATTTGATCCTCAGCAAAATTAGATGATCTTTAAGGTCCCTTCCAACCCAAATCATTCTACAATTCTATGGTTCTATCAAATCAGACTTTTTCTTCTGGAAAAACCAAAGATTCCAAAGCAAAATCCCACTCTCTGTGGTTTGGGTCAAGTGCAGACCTTTACAGTCAAGCCGGAACACTCAGTGCTGCCTCTGTTCACAGCTCTCAAAGACCATGGTGTCTGGGAGGGTATTTATTGGTCACCCACAGTCCAAGGTGCCCTCTGAGAGCAAACTCTCAATGATATGGGGAAAATTATTTCATCCACATTGCATATTCCTAGCTGTTAGCTGAAGTACTCCTGCTACTACATACCTCTGCATCAAAATACTCTCCGAATGTTAAAATCAATGGCTGAAGATGCAGATAAATCCTTTTCCTCCTGTCTTTCAAAGCCTGTCCAGCTTTCCCAGCCATCCAAGCACTGCCCTGTTTGCTCTGTTTCCACCACACTGCTTTGTTTTCCTGTGGCATCCCTCTGCTCCACGCTGTGAGTGCCACACGGCTGACCCCAGACACTTCTGCACATGCAGAGCGCTGCATAATGACACAAGAAGGCTCCACATTTCCGAAATGAGATGGATTTTTCAGCAGGAGCACTGGTTAGCACCGAGCTGGGACTGCAGCCGGCGCTCCAGCCATTCTCATTCAGGCTGAATCCTTGGGTGCCTTCACTCCCGCAACCCCTGCTCCTCCCTTCAAATTGCAGACAGGCTGTTAGCAGCAGTTGTCTGCCTACTTCAGAGACCAAATGGAAAGGCTCCCCTTTCTCAGGATCACCACCTATAACAAGTTTCTAAGCTTCAAATTCCCTCCCTGTTTTTTATTTGACTGCACTTCAGCGAATTACTCTTCACTCCTTTCCAGGTTCTGTAACTTCTTCCTAAATGTCCTGCTAAATTCCCCCTTTTTTTTACCACTCCCTTCCCTTTCTCATGGACACTTACATTGTAGACTTGTTCCCAGTCCCAGTTTCTTGCTTGTTATCATCTGCCTGTTTCCTACTTTGCCTGGCTTTAATCCTACAGGATTCCGATCCCCTCGGGATCAAGAACATTGCCCTTCTTTCAGTTCCTGGCCTATTTACAGATACCTATGTATAGATACACACATACATACATACATATGTTTTTATATATATTCCCAAGACTAGATTGTATGCAAACTATGTATGCTTCATCAATAAATAAAGTATTTTAAGATTTTTTTTTATGTTTCTGACTCTTTACAGTCAGCAGCATAACCATCTCTTGTTTTAAAGATTCTTGCAACTCTTTTTCTGGCTAATATAAATAATGTAAATAATTCATGTATTTAGTAATGATAAATATTCATATTTCATTTGAACCAGACAGTGGTCGTCTAGATTAAATTACACTGCTTTGGATTCAACAGCTGGCAATCTCCCATGCCAAATAAGGGATTTTAGTCATACTTTATTTAGAATATAGAGCTACCAGAAATGGGAGGTGACGTGGAAAGGAAATGGACTCTCTTACCCAAACATATAACACATCTGTCTATTGACTGTACTTTCTTCAGACATGGCTACAAGCAAATATATTTATTCTGGAACAGACTAAATGGGTGCTGGAAGGAAGAATACAGTTTGCATACTTTATGAGCATAGATAGCTGTGTCAGGGTCTCTTACTGCTTTTGGAGGTCAATTCTTAGTGAGTTGTATTCCTTTTGCCAGAGGAAGCTTAGTAATTTGGGGAACTGTTCGAAAAAAATCAAACAAAAGAGTAAAAAAAGATGAATGAAATAGAAATCTGCTCCCCAAAGTAACAAAGATCTTTTCCTTGTATTATTGAACTTGTAAGCTGCATTTTCATTTGTCCAAAATTTTCATCATTACTCATAAACACGAGTTTCATAAGCATGGAGGAAGGGTGAATTTAAGCTGTGGGAGAGACTTAGGGATTCTGCTTTGAAATTCAGGAAAATGATGGTTTCTTTCCTTTCTGTTCCAATTAATTGTGGAAATACAAGGCCATTGTGGGGGGGAAAAGTGGGCCATTGTGGAGGAAAAGTGTTCACATTTTCTTTTTGTGTTTCCTTGGTGTTTCTGCACCTTCCTAAATCTGTAAAAAGAGCTACTGGGCAGAAGGGCTGGGACCTGAAATACGTTTTCTTGCTCAGGAAGCTGAAGTGCACATGACTGGAACTGTTCTGAGCACTCTATGTAAACCATAAAAATTCAAGAGTCAGAAGCAAACTGTGCTTCCTGACCAGAAGAGGTAGGATCACCAATCTTTAATAAATCTCAGCTAAGCAGCTCTGCAGAACAGGGTAGACAGATTTCTCCAAACAATTGTTCAAATGCTGTATATATCTTCATGAGGAAAAAACTGGCATTTTTAAGCCAGTCTGAGTTAAATCTCATTAAAATCCTGCTGAAGACAAAGCATTTCACATGCATTCACATGCATTTGGGGTTAGTAATAGGCTTATATCTGGGAGTTAGCTAGATAACATGTATAGAATCTATATGTACCACATCATTGTTCTGATTCATGGGTTAAATGTACAGTGTGTGTCCTTCTGTCCACAGTAGGCTATTCTGGACTGGGCCTTTAAAGTATGGATATAATTTCAAAGGTCAGTAGTTTAGGGACTCAAATTATTTTGTGAGTATTTTTCTGATTTCCAAAAGAGCTGGAAATGAGGTTACTGGGATGCTTGGGGTCAGAATTCAGGGGAAATGAAGTGGGAAGAGCTTTGGGTCAGTGGGTTCCCTGAGAGGATTCCCCAGTTTGCTGCCAGCAGACTTGTAAGTCTCAGAGACATTAATAAACCCTTTGTGTTGTTATTTTTGCTTGTTTCTGTATTCTTTCCAGCATTCAGCAGGATTTAGGGCAAATAGGATGTGCCAGTAATGGGAAGCAAACACTGAGATGGCCAATGGAAATATTCTTCTTCTTATGCATGCTCCCCATAAAACATGTGCAGGTGGGCCGTCTGGAATCACAGCCATGACTCTGCCTGGTGTTATTTCCTCATTTGTTGTTTTCTCCATCTGCTCATTTATTTTCCTGGTTATGGTCTTCTTCTCTCTGTCTCCATTTCCCCCTGCTCATTTGTATAAGTAGAAATATCCTTCCCTCCAGCAACTGTGTAATGTGCTTTCCCTTTTATGTATACATTTGGCTTGCAAATAGGTAGCTTAAAAAGCTGAGACGAGACAGAGAAGCCATGATCAAATTCCAGCAAAATCTTCATGTGTTTAGACTATATTCCTGCAGGTTTTTTCCAAATAAATATTTTTGTCCACGGCACATCAGTCTAAACACGCGGTGATGAAGCTTTGCTCAGGACAGGTTATGTGGGAGATGAGACTGAAGCAGAGAACACAATGCACAATAAATGCAGGCTCTGTCACCACCTCACTTGGGCACAGCAGGGATGGGAACCACTGGGTTTGCTGAGCAAAAGAAGGTGCTTTGCAAAATGTATGGATTCTGTCTGGCTGCCCAAAAGGAGGGGTGGCTTTTGTTTGTGATGGCTGCCAGTTGTGAGGTGCTTTGCCAAGGAGAGCTGCAAAGAAACGGAAATCTAACCTGCCATTCTTTCCTGGGTTGTGAAGATATTGGTTCTGACCTCTTGGATGGCGTAAATCATGAGGAAATTAATGGATTAATTAAAGGAGCACACGGAGGGGGGGAAGCCTCTTTTCTGTCAGATGGTGGTGAGGGCTACTGTACTCTCAGCTCCTTGCTAAATCTGCCCTTTCACAAAAGCATGTGAGTGTGATATTATAATGTGTTATTGTGATTTTCAGCTACCCTTTCTGCCTGGAAGTGAATTTTGATCTGCAGCACTGGGGACCTGCTGGAGCCTGATGGGTAATGGTTACTGGTGGTGTGGGATGAACTGTTTTCCCTGCTAAAATTTACAGGTTTTGACAATTATTTCAGGATTTCCCCCTAGAAAAGGATTCTGAGCTTTTACATAGACTCGCTGTCTGACCTCTGGCCACCTCAGTCACCTTTCTACACCTTTCTCTCATCTGTCCCATCTGTTTGGACTTTAAGCTCTTGAGAGCAGCCATTGTCTCTTCAAGTGTATTTATTTTGTACAGTACCTAGCGCTGCAGGGCTGCTGCTCGGTTGGAACCACTGGGTGTGACTGCAATGTAAATACTGAGTAATAATAATAGCATATGTGGGGGTGTAGAAACAGGGAGAGAGAGAAAAATATTTTCCCCATTCTTGTCTGCTTTTTGTTGTTGTTCTATTTCCTATTCACAGAAAGCATACAATACTGATTAATGAAAAATTTCTGGCTCCAGTTCAGTATCTGGCTTCAGTACATTTGCTATTTGATATCTGAGATATGTACAACATGTTCACAGTGAATTCTCCAACTGAAAACAGTAGAGTTCAAACCAAGTCAATTAATTCACAGAGTGAATGGATTCAAGCCCAGATTCTCGTGCCTTGTGGAGGCCTCTTTGAGTCTCCTGCCAAAAGATATCTGTTTATAAATGCAGTAAACGTAACTATTTGATACTTATAGCTCTTACAGCCTTATGTGATTTTTTTTTCCTTGTTATGGCTGATCTCTGATAATTGAGTTACATTTTGCAGACATTTCAGGCATTCTCTGTCTCTCTGTGCTTTCTTCCCCCCCTGGCGCTACGGCTCAGCCAGTGCTTTGGACGGTTTCACATTTCCTTTCTCTTTGTTGCCTTGGATATTCTGCTGAAGTAAGGCATAACAAAACTGTATCCAAAATCCATACGTACTCGTAGCCAGGCTCCCTCCTGAACCTGCTTTGTGGCTCTTGCACGAGAAACTTTACCATTTCTGCGGAAGGAGAGGAGAGATAAAACCTTACAATGAAAATGATTGTTGTGTTCTGCACCAATGGTCCAAGAACATTAATAATAGATCTTTGTTGAGCAGTATCTCTCATCCCTAACACTCATGCATTTAATCAAGTGATGTATATAGTACAGTAGGCATTTTTGAAAAACATTCATCACTTCTGTGGAATATATCAGGTAGCATTATAAAACCAAATAGAACAAAAAAAAAAGTGGCGAACATCTTTATCTATGTAAAAAATTGAAATAAAACAATGGAAAGTGGAAATTTGGGCAGGACATATAGGGTAGCATTTCTTTTCTAACAGGAAACATTCAGGATTTCTTTCTTTTATTCCTTAAATATTGTTTCTGTCCTTTTTTCTGCCTCCAAGTAAGAGTGCCCCAGAGCTCTTTTTCCTTGTGCTTTCCTCTCTTTTCTTCATACCCCTTGCCCATTTTTTAACCTGGCTACTCAGCACATTCACCTGCTGTCTTTGCACTCGCTGCTTTCTGAAAATCTTCTTCTGAACTGTTTCCTACCATACATCTCAGAATATGTATGTCTTTTCCTGGATATTTTTCTGTAACTGAAATGTTTTACAGACAGAAGTTAACTCCTAACATACCCTTAATATTTCTCTCATCCCATTTGTTCTTTATGATCCTTGGCTGCACCACTCTTTCCTTGCAGCTCAGGTTTGCAGCCTGTGATGGTCAGGTTTGATCCATTTCAGTCTCTGGCCCAGAAAACAAGGAATTAACTCCCTTCTTTCTCATGGACTTATCATCCATTTGGCCATAAAACCATAAAGTCATTGAGGTTGGAAAAGCCCTCCAAGTTGAGTCCAGCCACTAACCCAGCACTGCCCAGGCCACCACTAACCCATGTCCCCAAGCATGACATCTCCATGACTTTTAAATCCCTCCAGGGATGGGGACTCCACCACTGCTCTGCACAGTCAGTGCGAGGGCTGGACAACCCTTTTGGTGAAGAAATTTTCCCTAATACCCAACCCAAACTTCCCCTGATGGGACTTGAGGCTGCTTCCTCCTGTCCTGTCCCTTGTTCCCTGGGAGCAGAACCCTCACCTGGATGCACCCTCCTGTGAGGGAATTGTGGAGAATGAGGAGGTCTCCCTTGAGCCTCCTTTTTTCCAGCCTAAAGAACTCCAGCTCTCTCAGCTGGTCCAAACAAATGACACCAGTAAAGATTATTTTTCTTGCCTGTTCTTTTGACAAATTCGTCTAATACTTATCCTGTTTTACCTCATCATCCCTACTATTTCCTTAGTTTTTTGGTTCCTTCCTTACCTTCCTCCCTACCATGTTCTTATGTGTTTTGCTGCAGTACTCGCCCACCTCTGCTCCTCCATGGCACCTGGCAAAGCTGCTCATGAAGCAGTATCTCATATGAACAGCTCTGGCTTTTTATCTATATATTATAATTTTACAAATATAATACCAGGCACAGCACACTGAGTGCCACCGTCTTCTTTGGGTTCTCAAGTTTCACCTCTATGATAAAAACAAAATAAAATAAATCAGTGAAAGACACCTGGAGAGGGAGGAAAGATTAATAATATCCATATTTTAAAAGTACATTAAAAATGTATACACTATTATACTGCTCCCCTATCTCCCCAAGTTCTATGTACCATCTCTATTCGGAAGAGCAGGAGTTGTTTCCTTCTAAGTATTTCTGCAGCACCCAGCACGATGAAGTCCCATTCTCCTACATTACCACAAATGCTGCTGAGAAGTAGCTGTAACACATGTGAACTTCCAAACACTATATTGGAACATCAGAATGTTTAATTTAGCTGCCTAACAAGAGGTAACATGAAGCTGGTACAACATCAAATGAATATATATTGTTCTCAATATTTTTAGACTAGGAATTAGAAGACAGTTTGTAGCTGCCAGAAGTTCTGGAATGGCCTCACCAATAGGATATAGTTTCAAGAACAACTTTAATGAATTAATGAATGAGATTGTAAAACAGGATAACAGCAATCTTGAAACCACTGATCGTGTCATCTGGGCTGTTTTGATTTGTTGATTCATTATTCACAAAAGGTTGGTGAAAAGAGATTTGAACAAGTTCTGTTGTATTTGTGTGGTGTTTAACTAATTCCATGCTTTAGGGCTCCTATTTTCCTCTGAAGTGATAGGAACTGGCTAGATAACAACAGGCAGCATGTAGTAGACTAGGTGTATGTAGAAGTGCATGATCTAAAGATGTTTTCCTGTTTTTAATGGTGCATCTTGGGCTGGAGCGTGTCCAGGGAAGGGCAACAAAGCTGGTGAAGGGTTTGGAACATAAGTCCTGTGAGGAGCGGCTGAGGGAGCTGGGAGGGATCTCAGCCCTGAGAATAGAAGGTTCAGGGAGGACATTCTTGCTATTTACAACTCCCTGAAACAAGGGAGCAGTGGGAGGGGTCAGGCTCTGCTCCCAGGGAACAGGAGACAGGATAAAGGAAAATGGCCTCAAGTTGCACCAGGGGAGGTTTGGGTTGGATATTAGGAAAAATTTCTTCTCTGAGAGAGTGGTTAAGCACTAGAACAGGCTCCTCATGGAACTGGTGCAGTCACCATTCCTGGAAGTGTTCTAAAAATGAGTGGATGTGGCACTTCATGATATGGTTTAATGGGCATGGTGTCACTCAGTCAAAAGATGGACATGATGACCTTGGAGATGTTTTCTAATCTTAATGATACTATGATCTTAACTTCCTGGGTTGACTCGAGGGTTAGCTGCAAATGCTCAGCTCCGGGAAGCTGCAGAGCCCCCTGTTCCTAATCATGGCAGATGGCTTTCCACTCTTCTGCAGCGAAGAGCCTGAACTTGTTTGTGGTTGGGATGCATCTTGTGCCACGTGACCTGCTGTCTGTCCGGGCTCCAGTGTCTGTGCTGGGGTTATCCACAGCTCCAAAGGCCCAGAAGCATCGTGGGATGAAGCCTTTCCCAGCAGGTCCCGTTGCCATCTCCTGCCTGTGCAGGGAAGTGCCCGGGCTGCTCCTGGCAGGTGCTGCTCAGCCGGTGGGATCCCTGCACAGGGTGCTCGAACCTTCAGCAGGCAGCGACTGCTGTCAGCACTACCGCGCTGAGCTGTTATTTGTGGTGTATTTCGATAAGGAAAGATAAGAAATGTGTCAAAACTTCAATCATTTCACATTGTAAACTGTTGAACTGCTTTAATCCTACAATATTTCTGCTTCTTTCAGTTTATTTAAGTTCAGTTACTGCTAGAAGATCAGTTCCTCGGTATTTTTGCAACTGCAAGTAAACCTTGCCAGAAGTAAAAAGAGGGCAAAAGGTGAAGGGTTGAAACAGTAAAACCTAGAAAATAATGAAATGTCAGCATTACCGGGCTGGTAGATCCCTAGAAAACCAGCAAAAAGTAAAACCAATAATGTTAAATGGCCAGGAACAGCAAATCTAAGAAGGCTTTTGGACTCAGGGACAGTCCTCCGTCACAAGCAAATCCCAGGAGGGTGAAGGAAGACTTTTGTTAGAAAGTCAGAGAAGTCAAGAACAATTCTTTCTTCTGTTTCACTCCTTGGAGCGTTTATTCAAGTTATCATTCTGTATCTGCTTCACCTTGTCTTGAGGAACTCTAATTTTATCCTGAGACAAAACCTTATGTGCACCAATTTAAAAAAGGCATCCAACCAATCCTTCACTGCACTTATCCTGCATAATATATACCTATATATAAATAGAATTTCACTCCAGCATAGGTTATGTGTAGTAGAAAGCACTGACATAGCAAGCTATGGTTTCCCTCCTCCTGCTTAGGAAAGCATCTGTTTCACATGGTTGGGGCATCCCATCCCATACTGTGGAGGCTGTCTAACTGAAAACATGTGAAACCAAATATCTCATCATCGACCTCTAAATGAAACAGATTTTCAGAAAACTTTTCAACAATTTCAAATAAACTATGTGTGTTGACAGAAAAGTTCTGAGCAGGAAGAAGAAAGTCTAAATTAATGCATTTTAAGCTGTGAATTAATCATAGCTTCAGAAATGGCTTCTGTCGTGCTACAGGTTTGATGTCTCCCTCCCTAAATTTTACTCATACCTTCTCTTCCTTTCATCCTGATGATTAAAGCTTCCCTTGGGATGTCTGCTCCCAGACATGCATATCCAGACAACCACATTTATTCCAGTTTCTCCCAGAGCATCTCTTCCTTTCAGCCTAGAGCTCCAAAATGCTATTGCTGTAAAATATCTCCATAAAATGTCTCTGTCCAGCTGTGTCCTGGACAATTCACCCTCTTGTGTTCTTGCTCATCTCTTTCCAACCCTTTACTAGATGCTTTTTTGGTCCATCATTTTATTTAAAATTTCTGTATTTCCTCATTATATGTTAGTGGCTTCTGTTGTGTTTATAGTCAGGTGATTTAAATTTTGCTCTTCTTTTCTCTCTCCCATGTTTTTAGGTAGATGATGGTTCATAAAAATATGCAGTGATGTGAAAAAGAAAAAGTGAACTGAAACCATCAAATAACGCTAAGAGTGAAGCTGAGACCTATTTGCAGATGTTCAATAAAGTCAAAAAGAAGCTGATTTGAGGGGATAAATTATTCATAGCTAATTATTTGCTCTTCTTTAATGCTAAATATCCTACATTTCAGCCTCCTGCAGGCAACTCAAGCAGTGATTCCTGAGTTTAACAGTAACAACCACATAGAGTTTTTGAAGTGCTTTTGGTCCCTCTGGGTTGACAGGTGCTACATAAAAAGCAGACAGGATATTGTTATTAAGAGTCTTGAGAGTTTGAAGCATGAAGTCCTGTAGAACAAGCTGAGATTGTATCTTCAAAAAACACATCTTGCAGCTTCAACGTGCTCGTAGGCTCCGGGCGGTTCTTACGGCACGGGCTGGAGCAAAGAGCAGTGACTGTAGCTCTGCTCCAGGGACTGGGTGACTCCAGGTCAGGGCTGAATCCGTGAGGTCAGGGATGAATCTGGGAGGTCAGGGCTGAATCTGGGAGGTCAGGGCTCATCCTCTGTGGGGAAGTGAGGAGACTGGAGCATTTGCCTGCAGTGCGCTGAAAGTCGTTGGTTCTCTGGTGAATGTGCTGACTGTGCTGTTTGCCCAAAGGGCAGTGAGTAGACTTGGGTTTCTGGTCTTTCTCCTTGCTTTTGTCCTGCCCTAGAGTAGATAAATTTTGGGCACAAAGCCCTATTTTCTCATCTAAAATGCAAGATTCAGATTCAGGATTTTTCTCTGAACACGTAGTTCAAGTCTCAGGCTGACCACGCACAGTACTCTGCGCTCTGCCCTGTTTTATTCAAGGAACATGGTACCTCCTTGTCAGCCTGTAACTGAGATTGTTCCAGGTCTGGAATATAGTTACTGATCACTGCATGAAACTGTATATATGTAATATACTTTCTCAATACATTATACATGTATTCCAATGTAAATATAACAGTTGGAAAAGTCCTGCTTTGCTTTCCTTTCTTCCTTTTTGGTTTTTTTTTTCCTTTTTTTTTCTTTTGCCCAAACTGGAGGAGCTTGTGTTATTTAAATGAACTCCGACAGCCCGAGTGAGTCCTTTGACAACCCAAGCCCTTCGGTAGTCAGCTCTGACTGGCACACAGCCACTCACTGCTGCACTTGCCCATAATGAAATCCATTCAAACATATCAGCTCCTGGAAAATGATGTGCCTCCATCTAAGATTACCATGAAGGAACCTACAAAACAAGCAGCTACAAAGCAAGGACTATTTATATGCATCTTTTTATTTGCATTGTAAAGGGCTCTCCCAACACAAAAGGAGTTCCAAGTTGTCTGCAATAAGTTTCAGGCTGCTGGAGTACAGTGTACATTTTGTGTATGTATTTATATGTAGATTTATTTATATGTATTGTTAGAAGGATATTAGCTCAGCAACTACAGAGTCATATCAGGCTATGAGAGGAAGTCAGTGTGTTTATACAGACACTGAGTAGTATGTTAAGGGCTTGTTTTTTGGAAATAAAAGCTTAATTTCATTATCATAATGATGGTAACATACAGTTTTGAATGGTATTAGTTCCTGTTTACACTACTTGTGGTGTTGGTCTAAGCTGCATTTGCCATCGAGACATAATTACTATTTTATTATTATTTTTTTCACAGTTAAGTGGAGCATTTTAGCACAGCTGAATTGCTGCAAGCCTTGGTGGAACAAATCTATTAGTGGTATGGCTTGAAACAATACACAAAAGAGCCCTGTGTGTGGTCTGCTCTACATGCTTTTCACTTCCTTATGTTAAACAATAAATCACTGAGTCAGCTAGAACTCGGAGACTAACATCCAACGAGAGCCGCATTTTATCTTTTATTCATTGGCAGGAACATAGCTGTAGGAGGTATTCAAATCACACTTTTATTTAAACAAACACAGCTGGATCACAGCCTCTTAATATAGCAATTCTCTAATGAAAAATAACAACATAGTATTTATCTCTTTTCTTTTGTGCAGCTCTCAATTTGCTAAAATTAGGCAGACTTCAATCCCATACAAAATTGGCATGTTTTCATGACCAGAGCTCATAGCAACTAACTGCAAAATTATAATGGGAATGTAATTATAGTAGGGCATGTGAAATACACATCCTTTTGCTGCTGTAAGCTATACGGGGTTATACAATTATGCTGTAATAACATCATTTATCTTAAAGAAGTCAGACAGCTGATTTCATTTATTTAACTTGAGTTCCCCAGTTATGTGCTGTGTCAGGTTAACATCAATGTATTGCACAAAGTAACCTGGTGTAAGAAGTCAGGGCTTCCCCAAGATGCGTTTTCCCTGGTTTGCATGAGTTTGTTTTCTTCTTTATCCCTGTAACTGTTTGGACGCAGCAAACTTGAGTTTCTAGCTCTTCGGCAGCCTTGTAAAACATGATTTTCTATCCTTGTGGCTGCACTGGTTGTTTCTTTCTGTGGTCGTGATTTGGGGCCAACAATTTGTAATTAACTGCAGAAGGACGTAAGTAAATAAAGCAAAGAGCTGAGTCACCTGGCCACATGCTGAGTGAGAGTTTGGAAACAATCACCTTACCACTTAAGTGGTGTAATAATGAATAGTGGCCAAATTCTGCATTCACCCTAAGCAAAACAATCTCATTGATATCAACAGGATTTTGATAAGTCAGTCCTATCTTTGAACCCAGGATTAAGTAGTGAAAGATGTAGTATTTAGTGATAATTTCAAAGATTACTCCACAGTTGTAATACACTGGGAGTAGTGGATTAGCTTTCCAAGAATGGGACAGGAATGTGTGACACTAGAAATACATCAAGAAATGATCAGGGAGGCTGCAAGGCGCTCTGTTCCCAGTCAGATACCCTGGGAAGTCATGTGACTCAGCACAGAAAGGATGTCTGGGGCAGGGAGAATGTCATCTGAGAAATTCTCTTCTTTGGGAGAGACACTTTGGATATCTGATATCACTGTTAGCTATGTGTGGTTTATTATAATAAATAACAGTAGTAATTATTATTGCTATTGAATGGGACAATGTAGGCACAAGTCATAATGAAGTTCACATCTCTGAAATTACCAAACACTGGGATGTGTATTACTTTCAAGTCCTGTAGCTTGGGATCACATCTCCATCCTAACTCTGTTTCCTTTTGCTTGTTGTTAATCAGGCATTTTTAACAGACAGGTAACTTTTAACTTCAATCCGAACTCTCTATGTTCTTAGTATTAAAGACACCTTTTGTGTCCTGACAAAATTTGCTGTTATTGATGAAGATGGAAGTTTCATGAATTCCCTACACATGTGTAAGTCCTGACATAGACAGGGCTGAATAAACGCTCTGTTCATTTCAGAAAGCTGGTTTTTAGCACGCTCCCTATAATGGATTTTGAAAAGAGTTCAACCTGTTTAAAAACAACAGCCATATGGTTCTCAATACTGGAGGACTGGCCAGAATGCAAATGGATATGACACACATTGACAATAAAAAGTCATTTTACCACTAAACACACATGCAGAATTTTAAGGACAGTTTTGGGTTCAAGCCCACATTTGATCAAATATATGGGGCACGCATATCTCATGTGAGGCTGAATTTTGACATTGTTATTTTGGATTACAAGCACCATATCCCAGCAAAGATATCAATTTTTTATTAAATGTGTGTATTATAAAATATCTTGGTTTTTTGAACAAGAGCACTTGTATTTGTACCTAATTTACTGTTATCTACCTTTTTCTTTTTTTTTTTTGAGGTTTTCTTCTTCTGCCATTGTCGATGTAATGTCTGAACTGTGCTATCCTCCAGAAGATACTGGTCAGTCTTCATTAAACCCTGTAAGTCTGAGTTAGGACTGGAAAAACATTACCCCAAGCACTGACTGGTCTCTGATTGCCAAACTACAGCCCCAGAAAATTGAATTTTACTAAGAGGGACCTTTGCTTTTTCCTTTTTGCAATGACATTCACAAGTGTGTTCAAAGTGCAGTCAGTGTTTCTACAATCCAACTTCCCTTAAATAAGTGTGGTTTTATAATACACATTTTTCTTCTCTGGTTTAGAAATAATCTGTAGGAGGTGAGGTTATTAATCCTGGTGTTCACTGAGAGCCAAAAATGTCTGTGGATGTGGCTCTGTGAGAAAGGCTTGATCCCAAAGTTATGGTTGGGGCTGTTTAATATATGCCCATGGCCATGTCTCTGAACCCTAGAAGCTAAAACAAAACTATAGTGAAGAGTTACTTACAAAAATATAGCGTAGAGTTCTGGAAATCTCTTCTCAATGGGCTCTAAAGTTCAATATGGACCTCCAGATTTTGTCTTGAAAGCTCAGACAGTCTCTAAAAGATGAGGAGACCTCAGGAAACTTCTATGCAGACTATGTAGACAGCAAGACACCACCTCACATAACAAAAAAAAGCCACGAAGAAAGGATAAATATTTTGCCTTTATCACAGAGAGCAGTTTTTGAAGGGAGAGACGACTTTTTTCTTCCATCAGTGTGATTCTACATTCTGAATGAAATGAGGCTTTTTTGGTTTTACTGCTTGATTTTCGTTTTTGTTTCCCATCTCGATGGTTTGCATTTCTCTCTAATATTGTATCTATTATTTCTTAGTATCTTTCTCGTGTCACTGGTCACTGACATTTAGCTATCCCCATTTTCACTATCAGAAATCCTGGGAAATTCATCCAGGGACCACTTGGGTGGAGTGAAACCTTGAGAACAAACTGAGCTTATGGACACAGCCTACATTCCTGGAGACGTTTGGGAAGGTGTGGAATAGAAGAGCAGTTGTTGAGCAAATACTCCCAGAAACGCATTTGGCAAACACTGCTACTCTTCCAGGGACTGTCCACCCCCAACTCAAAGTGAAAAACAAATAAATTAACCTTGGCGTTGTCCTTGAGGAACGAAGCTCAGTCAAAATGATTTCCTTCTATGGATGCCTTGCAGATCATCGTAATGACAAGTAACTTGTCTGGGCACAGTGACAATTTGTGGATTTTGTCTATGGATGTGAAGTTTCACTGAACACGGCACTCATGAATGCAGATAAATTCTTTTTGGATCTAATTCCACTATGGTCCACTCCACTATTAGAGATGGGTGTCAAATGCTAGGATGGGATAAAGCACTCTTCTGTTCCAGATGTTTATTCAAAGCTATTTGAATAAACCAAGCTGAGGTAAAGCAGCCTCAAGAGAACAAGCTCTTTCACAGGACGTTTGTGCTTCTATTCCCGATTAAACCAGGAAATGTGACATTACACTGGGAAAGTAAATGAAATCAAGGGAGGAAAATCGAGCCACTTTTTGAGACTTCATTGGTGCGGGCTCTTGGAGAAGTGAGTGCTTCTCCCATTCCCAATCTGCAGAGTGTAATTAAAAAAGCAGCACTACCAATTCAGAGGTTCATCACTGTAAGACAGTGTCATAACTGAAAGAGTATTTATTCTCTAAATCCCAAGGTGTGGTTATATCTTGCGCACAGGCAGTATCTTGGTGGTTTTTTCATTATTCTGCATAAATCACCAAAACGAGCAGGATTTCAAAGACAAATAAGAATGGCATTAACAGGGAACCAGTACTGGTTTCTTCTGGGCAGATGCTGCATTTTCCATGATCATCAAGGATGCTGGCATGGAAGCCTGCTGGTGTAATTTCACCTTTAAGGTGCAAAGCGCTGGATACCCCCAGAAGAGACATTTTCGTTTGTGCCTATGAGAGAGTACACAGAGTTTGCACTAAATGCACACTGGAAAAGGCACAACTTCGGCCATTCAGAAGCCTGTCCAAACATACATCCCATGCGTCCTTGCTTGCAGGAAGGTCTAGCCCGTGCATTCCTTTTTATGGTGACATTTGGAAGGGGTGCCTTGCATGTTTCCCTTAATGATGTGGTGCAGGAAGACCTTTTGTTTGGACTCGTGGATGAATATAAAGTTAATTTGCCAGTATATCAGCAAACACAGCCTCACTCTGTCTGAGTTCCAGTTTGTCCATATTCCATGTGGCTGAGTCAACACAGCACCAAGTCCAGGGTAATATATTTAGTCACTGGCAGGGTTTTCCCATTTGGTCTTGGCATGGTGTTAACCACAAGGCTTTGACCACTTTGGAAAGGGGACAGATTGAGCTTGTGCCTTTTCACCGTATGTCACAGAAATCCCTGGAACCATTGGAGTACTGGGGCCACTTACTCCTTGAACACCTTTTTCATGTAGTTGCTTATTTCCTTAGTGCGTGGTGTTCTGCTGTCCCCCCTCCTCCTTCCTCTCAGCAGCAGAAGCACAAGGCTAATTTTGATATAAAGCCTGGGGCAACTTGTCAAAAAGTTTAAAATCAGATTTTTGATGTATTATATCATCATGCAGAAGACAGCTAATATATTTTATTAGATGCTTTTTGCTGTGTTTTCCCTCCAAAACTGAGTGGCATGGTCTACTTGTGTTAATGACTTACATAAGTGCTAAGCAAGTGTCCTTCTAGAAATAGCCACAGAGCTCATTCAAGGTGTAAGTTAAGCAACCAGCCCTTTCCCATGGTTGCAGAACACCTAAGATGGTTGTTCTGAGAAGAGGTAGGAAGTTTTTTCTAGCCACTCTTGATGATTTCTCCTCCACCTTTCCCTGTCCCAAGTAGCAGCTAGAATACCTTGTCCTGTTCCCATCCTATTTCCCATCTGGCTTTGTTCCTACCCTCACGTTTGAAACAGGAATGGTGAAGAAAGTATCTAAGCCCTGAGAAGTGGTGAAGATGTAGGCTCTGTATCCCCGGTTATTCACAGCCACAGTACAAATAGGAAAACTCAGTAAATATTGTTTTTAAAATTATTTCTAGATGCTTCTGGTTTAAATCACTTAAATCTCACTTTTGAGAACTTCTCTCTATAACCTTATTCATGTTTCACCAACAGCAAAATTCCATAAAGCCCTTTGTGGGGCAGAGAACTTTTCATTTTAATAAACCTTCTCAAATTGATTTCTCCTGTGGGGCACTAGGCCAGGAGTGCATGCAAAGCAAGGACAGAAAAAGACAGCAAAGCCAGACATGGGTCAGCCAGCCAGGCAGCTCCCACGTGCTGCTGATTCCGTCCCACACCACCAGCATGCAGGACCTGCAAACAGATCTTGAGTGCTACCTTAGAGATCCGAACAGGCTAGGGATCCATGGACATGGAAGGAGAAAGTAGGGAAGCAAGCTGTTTCTTTCCTTCCTTCCTGTTTATCCTAGACTTCATTTAGCAAAATAAAAATCAAACAGAACTACGGAAACAAAATACTTGCGTTGTTTTCCAAAGTCTGCTAATCTTTAAAATTTATCTTGGATAAAGGGAACTGTTTGTTCAGAATTCTGGCTTTTCACCCAACCACTTCACTGCCTCATTTGCTGACAATAAATAAGATGAAGAATAGATATTGTTTGTACTTTCCAGTTAGATGTGCCAAACTACACAGTTTAGGAGGGCGGGGTTCAGTTCCAGAAGGCACTTCATTAAAAAAATGACATATAACCCCCACACACATTTGGCTGCAACCTGCAAAGGGTTAATGAAGGACCTATTTGCCTCCCCCATCTGTGAAAAAATGCCAATCAAAAAACAGCTGCTATAAAAGGCTGCAGCCCAGCAGGAATAGGAGTAGTAGGTGGGGAGGTGTTGGAGAAGCAAGCTGTGGGAGGCAAGCCTGCCAAGGAAGGCTGGTGGAGCTGGGAGGGGTGGGAAGGCTTGGTCCCTTGCTTGTTCCATGCTGGCTTGGAAGCTGAAAGAGAAGGTGGATGTGGGGTCCCTGGTTTCCAGCGAGGAGACTGAACTTACAGGTTAGGAAGTCCCGTGCTTTTGGCCCTGATGCTGGATGTATGACCTTCCAGCTTTCGGGGATAAGTTGTTTAGAAAACAGAGGTGTTTGTGGGGTGAAGTTTCAGGCTCAGTAGCTTGCCTTTTGTCTCCATCACCAGCTGTGCCAGAAAGCCAAAATATAAACAGGGAGTCTGAACTTAATGGGCACTACCAGAGGGGAAGGAGGAACATGGCCCTCATATGAACTTAGGCTTCCTGTAAATCTTCTTTCTTCTGTTACATTCCTTAGTTCAGCTGGTACAATCTGTCCATAAGGGACTGAACCCCTGTGGGTGTTGGTAAGTACAGGTATAATTGTAGGATCTCATTAAATTTAAAAAGCAGATCTAGGGGAAAAAAGGTCATTTAAATTAATCAAATCTCAAAAGTATGCGCTGTAGCTGGGAATGGAAAGGCTTGAGGGAGTTGGAAAATGCCTTCAGCAAAATAAGATGTGATAGAAACGATGTGTCAGCTATCAAAGACATTGACTAGGAACTGAAAATGGCAGTAGGAATACATTAATAAAATGAAAACAACAGCTAAAGGTGTTTGGTAGCTTATTTCCTTCATATTTGTTGAAGAGCAGGAAAGATGATATGAGAGAATAAGGAATATTCCCCAAACTTGCTCATGTCGCTCTCCAGTGAACCTGGTGTGGACTTTGTCAGTGATCTGTTTCTCAAATGCTTAATTTTGTACTCATTAGCTTTACCTGTAAAATAGAAAGAGCATGAGCCAAATGGCAGATCCCCAGATGCGTTCATCAGGAAACCTCATTTATGTAATTACAATTAACCTTCCTGCATGTGACAGCAGTGGGCTGGGTATTGTAGCTGCCTGCTGATGCAGTAAAAACCTGGGAGCTCCCCTGCTTGTATGAAGGATGAACCTGTTGAGATTGGAATGGGGGAAAGTCTCCCTGGTGTTTCTTGCTGTTGTCCAAAGTATTTTCCTGCTGGGACTTGTGCTTGCTGTATTGAGGTGGGACTACTGGAAATGTTATTGTTGGTATAGATTCTTTAATTTCATTTTTCCTATATTATTTTGGTGTCTCCAGTATTGTGAGGTGAGTCTGCTGCCTTGCGTGGAGTCCTTGCCTCTGACAACCACCCCTCTGGCCAGGTTTGTCTGAGGTACTTGATGTCTCCAAAGCCTGTGCTCAGGATCTTGGAGTATCTGCAGCCTTCCCTTGTTACTCTGCCTCTGTGAAAAGAAAAACTTGCTGCAGGTTGTGATCCTAGAGGAAATGGTCCACACTGGGCAAAGCAAAGATTTATTCTTGAAGAACGGTGATTTCAAGTCGTAGGATGGAGTCAGGGTCCTTGATTCCTACTGAAGCCATATTTCTCTCTGATTTTCACACAGAGACAGGTTTAGAGTTTGCTAATAAAGATGCTGTAGCAACTCCTTTTGTAGGAATATCTCCTGCTTCCTTCATCACCCTAAGATTTTGCCAGGTTACTGCAGAGATGCTGCGCATCATATTTCCTCTGCTCTTTTCAGTATTCCATGCATATTTGTCCTGTATTTGTCCATAACTTTGTTTAATGGCTTTCCCTGCCAAAGAGTTTGTTGGTAGTCTAAAAAACCACCCTGGATTTTGAAACCCACTCTTCATCAACTTCTGCTCTTCCATAATGTATGGAATGATAGTTCCTTTAATCTAGTTAGTATTACTGAAGAAAGCTACTTTTTCTGCAGTATACACCACTTAAAACAGAATGCTGTGTGCCATGTTTAACAATATTGGTGGTCCTTTGTGGAGCTCGATATGCTACTCAGACACTTACCTGTGTTCTGAAGTTGAGAGTCTTGCGTGTCCTGTAGCATGAGACCTGAGCTGTTGATATGTGTACTCACATGAGTAGGCTGATTCCAGAGTGAATGGGATGCTGGAGTTTTCCCTAATGGGATGTCACTTAATACCAGTTTGCTGTGCAGGTTTTTAGATCCTAGGTTGTGGCCCACTTACAGCAGCTTTACACGCTACCTGTGTGGGGGTTATTTTCTGGCATACACAAGACCTGGAAATGTAAGTGAAAGCTAGGACAAGTGTGACTATGAAAGCAGGGTGTGAATGTGTGATAGAAATAGTGCCTGTGACTTCAGAAATGCTGAGTTACTCCATCTGGGACCACCATGGTGTTGGCTTCCCATGAATGAGAGTCCCGAGGGTTATCGCTTGCTGCTGCCCCAGCAATTCTAGGAAGCTGCTCTAGAAAGTATCTTCATTATTGTGTTTGTCATGTCTGCACCTCCATCCCTTCAGCTGCTTGGGAAATATTCTTGGACAAGACATGCCTGACAGGTGGGGAAAAATCAAGCAAAGCAAAGTGCTGGTCTCTTCCAAAGTCGGAAGTGTTACCACGTTGGCTGAGACTTCAAGGTTGCCATGTTAGCCATATAGAAAAATGGCGTGGAAAGGAAAGCTTGAGTGTGCTTGGGAGTTCTCACAGTCCTGTTTTTGTGTTATTTGTGTTTGTGACAGTATCAGCTTTTTCCACATAAATACCCGGAAGGCAAAATTTCCTTTTTTTTTCTGCAAAAGCTCCAATAAACAATCGCTTGGTGCCTGCTCTGCAAACTGACCCTCTTCCTGAGATAGAAATGTGAGGGCTTTGCTTGTTGTCAATGAGCCTGTCATGGTTTTCAACATGTTACTTTGCAAGAAATTCATTTCCAGTGATCAGCTTATAAACCTGCCATAAGGAAGTGTGTTTTCACACTAGTCTAGTGTACTTCTTGTTTTCAAACTCTCAGGGACGTAGAAATACACCAGATTTTTGGCAGCACATGGTTTAAAAATCAGCACCAACGTATCTATTGAACATCTCAAATGGGTAAAGGAAAGGGCAGGTTTCATCAGGGGTCAGTAAACAACGAACATCTGCCTTGCCAATCTTTTCTTTTACTACAGTTTTGTGCAGTCCCAAAAATCCTTCAGACATATGTTGAACAGAGTTTCAAAGCACCCAAGCCTCCTGCTTCTGCTGATATTTTGGCCAGTGCTTAACCCTATGTAGTTCAGTCAGGATTTTTTTCTGGCTGCAACTGAATCAGATTGGGTGGATTTGGAGTGAGTTTTGGGCTGGGAAATTGAGGTTTCTGATTCTTTTTCAGCAGGTTAGATGTAGTATGGGCAGAAGCTCTCTAATCCTCTTGTGCAGTTACCCAGGAAAAACAGATGAGTGAAGTATGAACTGATGTTCTTCACCTCTCTTTGTCAGATCTTGGCGTGTGACACTTAGCATTAATGTGCTTATTATAGCACGTCCCTGCCCAGTGCAATCTGCCCCAATTGGCCATAACGAATAGTTCCACAACGGTCTCCAGCCAAGTAAGTGTTTGACCTACTAATGCATCTTACACTGTGCCTTGGAGCTCCGCGGTGCCGCGCGGCGCAGGACACAGCAGTGCTCTCTGAAGGTCGAGCTAAGCTACAAGGAACGGCCATCTGGTGACCCCTTGCTTAAAGCATCATTCCCTGGACGTGCAGCCAGTGGATTGCCAGCAGATGCATTGAGTTCTGAGCCTGGGTGTTGTGATGGTGTTCAGGGAGAGAAGTGATCCCCCGCGAAGCCCTGCTCCAGCCCACGTGAGGCTTTACTGGGAGAATGACAACCAGCAGCACACCGCAGGTCAGCTCGTGGATCACCAGGAGGAGCTTGCTCGTGCTCTGCTCTGTCAAAGCATGAACAAACTGAAACGTGTGAGTCATCTTTGGGAATAGTCACAAGAGAATCAATTGCAATGCCCAGTGTGGACACGCTTTGCTTTTGCTTCTAAAATCTGAAAGGCTTCCAGCTCCTGGCCCAAGTTCATAGGCAGAAAATGAAAAAGGCCAACAGCACTATTGGAGCAGTTGAGACTTAAGCACAGTCTCAAAAGCAGTTTTTGGTTGTGTGGAGGTGTGTTCAATTCTTGCTTAATCTGCCTGAAATATTAAGTGTTGCAAATAGTGATGCTCATCTTGGAGAGAGCTTTCCACTAAGGACTGAGTAGAAATTCATTGCTCATTGTCCTGTTTAGTTTCATTGGATATTCGGTAACTTAAAATAGTAGTTTGACCATGTCTGAATTGGATGGCCATGTCTGAAAGATAGTGCTCTGGATTAAATGATAGGAAAAAAGAAAATCACAAAAAAAGCCATCAAACCTGAAAAAAAATTTCGTAATTTCTAGTTAAGATCTGATTTAAGTGGGAGAGTGTGCTGATGCATTGCTTTTCATCCTGTACACAGTAATTTGTCCAAAATACAGTAATTATATAACTAGGCTGTGCTGGTGATGTTTTTCACCTACTCTGCATGTTTTTAGGCAACTACACATTGTAGTAGGGTTGCAGGTTTATGCTTTTTAGACCTATGTGGTGATCCAAATGATGCTGGAAAAAACACTTCCATTCCATGGCTTTGAAATGGAAAAGGAATTAGAAATATTAGAGATGAAGCCATGTATGATGGTTAATCAGTTATTGGGGGGGATGGTGAAAGCACTGTGTAGCTGAATTTTTGGATTATTTTTCCCTGTTTTGTATTATTTAATCTCCCTTTGTGGCTCTGCTGGCAATAAACTGTTGGTCAGATTTCTCCTTAAGATAGAACAAGTCTTAAAATTACTTCAGTCTGGTAAAAAACAACAACAACAACAACAACGTTTTCATTATTGTTTGAGAAGTATTTGCTTACCTTTAACTTCTATCACACATACGTTGAGCTTTCATGAAGGAGCCTTTCCGATATTTAGGGACTTATCTCCCTACCTCTCACAGGTTTAAATTGCAATAACTGACAATATCTGGGAGATTTTTGCTTCTGCTTGCTTGCTGACAGAATTTTGTCACAAGCTAGGGAGAGAATCACATACCTTTTAAGCAGGGAATCACTGAATTTATTCAGCTAAGGAGTCAATAAAAAATGCAAATAATTTGACTGATTTATAACCTGAGTTTTGCTGACCTTATCAGAAAGTAAAATAGCATTTCTTACTCCTATATCCTGGTCCAAAGTAGTTCTCTCCCAACAATAGCTGGTCATATCCGAAACTGAGTGGAAAGTCTTGTCTTGCACGAAAGCAAGTGTAGTGTGCTCAAAAAGAGTCCAAGCTCCTTGAACCCTCTTAAGACTTAGTACTACATGAACATGGATTCAGGATCTGAGTAAGAGCGAAGATGGCAAAATGTGGAATTTTCTTCCATAATACAGGGTTCTCCTTCTCTTTTTTCCCCCCATTCCTCCTTCAGGTGCCATCATGCAGCAGTGATATGCACAGCCACTTCAGGTCCCAAGTTCCCATCCTCTGGTATTGATTTCCCCTTGATGTCTGCCTGCAGAATTAGAAAGGTTGTGCTGTATTTTCATGAACTCTGGTACCCTGGGCAGTGACTAGAAGTGTCAGACATTTTCCTGTGCATGTGAAGCAGGAAGCTTTTCTTCCTTGGCTATTTGCAGTACAGAAACAAGATAAGCAGACAGGCCAGTAGCACAGTGTCTTTATCTGGTCTGTAAGACCAAGATTCATCTGAATTTCATGTCAGCAGAAAGCCAGACATTCATTTGGGAACAGCCACTTACCCCTGGAGACGTTGTGGGGTACCACCCACTGCCCTTGAGTTGTGGGACATGCCCAAAACATCTTTATGTTGGATGACCCCACAGGGGTGCGATGGTGCTGAGCTGAATGATCCTGTCACAGCTCTCCCTCTCCATTCCAACGCTCTGTTCCTACCAATTGCGAGAAATCAAATTGTACTCACAGAGTCCAACATTTCAGTATCTACTGTATAATTCTTGTGGTACTGTAGTGAGACAGGCTTGTATTAATACCACCTCATCTTGGAAGCCTTCAAAGCCTGTCAGTACGCCTGATAGTGTTTGGCACTTAGATATGACAGTGAATGGTAATTTGCAAGTGCCTCAAATGGACAGAAAATAGTTTTCATTATTTTTACATGATTAGGAGTAGTGTCAAGCACCCTGTAAGAGCTCAGCTCTTCCTCAGGCTGTGGTGTTCCCTAACAGGTGGCTGTGAGTGGTACAGCATGTCCCATCCCTGGTGTGGGTCCTGAGAGGTTGGGGTCAATTCCTGGGCTCAGCACTGACCTTCTGGGTGACCTTGGGTGGAGGAAGCAGCTTGTTTATTGCCTTTTGCAAAACACTCTGAGAGTTACAGATGGAAATGCTATATAGAGGGACGGCATGACTGTCGTGTTGATGGGTGTTGGGGAAACATGGGTTGCAAAAGAACAAGTGGGTGTAACGAAGGAGGAAGAAGAGCAGGAAAGCGGTGGAGAAGGTAGGAAGGAGTATTTGCTCTTCTCTGCTGCAGTGGGACCTGGGTGAGGATGTCTGGTACCAAAGTATTCATGCCCTTGACACCAGGACTTCTGAAATCAGTCAGTCTCCTCTCGTGTTGGCTTTCCCTGCTTCTCTCTGCAGACCAAATGACGTACTTTGCCTTTGAAGAAGCTGTAATTACAGAAGAGCCTGGCAGCACTTTCCTGCGCTGGTAATGGATATATCAGCACTTCCACAAACTCCCTTGTGAGGGATTTACAGCTCTGCCATTAATATTAGCCACACAGTGGATGCATAAGCTGCTTGCCCAAAAGTATTAAAAAATAGTTTTAAAACAGCGTAGCAAATTTTAGTAGGCCTTGTCTAGAAGCAAACTTGCACTGGTTTGATAAAGAGGGATTTTTAACTTAACTGGGTTAGAGTATTTCTTATTTGTATATAGTTGCACGTATCTGGCTTGAGGGTGACTTATTTCAGCCTATTCTGACAATAAATCAGAGCCTATGCAGAAATTTTGTGAGGATTCCCTCTTCATGCAGAGCATCCCCTCTGCTGAACAGGTCTGGTATATAATGGGCTAAATAAAACAAGCTTCTGGTCATACAGGTGAGGGGCAGGACACAGTACCAGTAAATATTTAGACAAAACTGTTTTGAAGATCAGTTTGAGCAGCAAAATCCTGCAGACTGGGTGCAGCCACAGCCTCAAACTGAAGATAGGAGAAGTACTGAGGCTCCAGCTATGTTATTGCTATGGTGGTGTTAAAACTAAGAGGAAATATCAGAATCTCATCTCAATTTAACACAAAACAGCACAAGGATGCTTTTATCCTCTCCCATCTTCTTTATTGCATTGGGTAGGCATCAGACATTTGTCTTCTATTTCTCTGAGTTAAAAAACTACATGCACGCTTATTGGAATAAACAAAAGCTTTGAATGTCAGAGGTAAAGCTGAAGGCTTTTTCCGGCGGATGATCTTCACTATCAGGAATTCATGGTTCAAAAGGCACTTTCCTCTGATAACGCACTCTGAGGCAGTGTTAATATGTATGGCTTTTCCCATTCTGAGAAAATACTTCTGGCAGGAGGAAGAGGGGCAGGAGGAAGGAGAAGGACACTTCTCTGGTGTGGAGATTTTCCTATAAGAAAGGAATAAGAAACAATACAGGAGGCCTTGTACCGTCATCAAAGCAAGACTCCTACAAAATCAGGTCAGATCCTGGGATGTCCATAGGATGGTGGAGCCTGGGCCCTTGGGCACTTTCCCAGTCCTATTTTTTAATTCCTGTGCTTTGTAATCCCTTTGCCTAGTGGTGGCTTTCACACGGAAGTCCTTCTGCACAAGACCTGTCCCTTCACTGCTCCTGTAGTGCACAGTGCAGCGGGTTCCCGTGGTGACTTTGCTCAGCACTAATATTAATATTTATTGCTACTGCTATTGCCATCACTTAAAAAATTGATTAGAAAAAGGAGAAGCACATTCTGAGAGAGCCTAACAGAGCCTCTTGATCAGCTCTTAATCAAGACTTAACTTGATTTGTGGCGTTTTTTCTTTTTTCCTTCTGTTTTTAGCTTCTGAAGACAGTCTAAGTTGGGAGCTTAAGAAAGCATTCAGCTGTCTGTCTAGGAATTTTTTTTTTTGTGGGATATGCATTTATGTTGGAAACTGGAGTGCAGAAATCCACATTTTACAATATTTTAGCCTGTAAAGGTGTGTTTTTTCCCTTGAAGGTAAGGACTTTTCTTCATTTAGGAGTAAAAAAAAACCAAATTCTTTTGTTAGGATGGTGAATGTCCTTAAGAATTCTTGTACCTCCATGAGCTACAGCTGTAGCCTTTCTCTTCCCAAGAAGCTCCTCTTGGTGATAAGCAATGGTGCTGATGAACAGCTGGAGGAGTGTTCTGCTTTTCTCTTTTATGCAGCACAAACACAGCAATGAAAAATGAAATGGCACTTAAATACAGATTTCGTGGAAGTGGCTCGATGCTGCAACTTGAGAATTTCACAGCACTGCTGTTCACACAACCATTACAATAAATATTGGTGGGTTTCTAAGCGCTGTAAGGTATAATAATGCTGCATCTACATGAGTCAGTACTGGTGAGCCAGTAGCTTGCTGAACAGTGTAAGCAAATAGCAGAAATAATTGCATGTGTGTCCCTGAACATGGTCTGAGGGGCTAGAGAGGAGCAACTGAAAAGGTGGAGGATGTATAGAACCCTCGTGATGTCGTTCCAGCAATCTGATTCCAGCAGCCTTCAGGGGAAGATGTCAGCTCGGCCAGCAGGCAGGAGCCAGTGCAGAGCAAGCCTTCAGGATGAGAAGCTTCTATGAATTCTGTGTGGAGCTTGTGCTCTGTGTGTGGAAAACCTTTCCATGCCAATGAAAATAATCCCGGTGCTTCAGCTTCACCCCGTAAGGCAAAGTGGTGGAGGTCCCCGTGGAGACTGGGACTGCAGGGGCTGCTTGGTTGAGCTCACACAACTTTAATATACAGGAGGATGCTTCTCAAAATTCAGTCTTAATAGTTTACTTATAACTGAATAGTATGGCAGACTTGTTAGACACTCAGCCCATTCCATATTTAATACTTTCAGAATTATTAACTGATTCAGCTTGGGACATGATGAATGTCCATGTCAAAGCCTAAGCATATCTGGTTTTTGTTCCAGCATATTCCAGAGACAAAACATTCTTTTATGACTCTCCTAGTCTATGCATTTTTTAAAACAGAATAAAAAGTCTTGGCAGCAATCCAGTCACCAGAATGATATTCATTCCAGGAATATTCTGAAGACCACCGCTTGCTGTTCATCCTCTTGGTATTTGTTAGTTGCTTGTTCTTTTCACAATTGAGACATCCTTTCTTTATTTTTTTTTTTAATTTAAAAATTATGTGTGATTTCAATTTTCTCTAGTAAGAAGAAATAAAGTCTAATGAGAAAAACTATTTACCTCTATTTATTCACAAGCCACCACAGACCTTTAAACCTTCACAAAGCAAAGAGGCTGTAAAGCCAGTGTGATAATATATTTTGATCTTTGTCCCTTATGAAACATTCACATGAGCTACCATTACTGGCATTTCTATAGAAAAAAACTTATTTTTCAGAAGAGCTCCAGAAATGGTGAAGGACCACATTTTTCTGGTGTTATTCAAGCCTGAATAAGTGGTTGCTTACCTATCCTGCCTTTGTTTGGAGATGTAACACCAAGTATTAGGGCAGCTGCAGCATAAGGCACCCCGAAATGTCTCAGAAACAACTTCAAATTTAGGATGTGCACTAATGAGTATTGGGCATATTTAGCAGGACTTGAAGAACTTGTCCTGTGCAAAAGAGGAGTCAAAAACACTCAATCTGCTTTGAAGATACTATGATTTACAAAAATAAACCCATACAGTCACTTTGAGTCATTAAATTAATGATATTTGAATAACAATGCTTGGAAAAAGAGAATTGGGTTCTTAACAAAATAAGCACTCCTTGAAATTGGTTCAATTATTGATTTCTGGATTGTGGCATTTGCAATAACTCAGAAATGTTGAGACGTTTTAAAGCAGCCTTTTCATTTTCATACAGAGATTGCAGAGGTGCTTGTTCAGCAGAACAAGAGAGAATGAACTCCGCATCTAAATATATACATAAATGACTAGGCTTTTAGTTTTTTCCATCAAAACTGTTGCTTCAGACCCCCTCCTTTTACCAGAAGAGGTATTTTGACTTATGATTTCATAAAGACAAAAATATCTTGATGATCATCAGTGCTTGGAACACCTTTCTATAAGAAACCTTAATATTAATGTCATATGTAAACTGGCAGGGACCAAATACTAGCAAGACTTTGCTAAAGGAGCCCCTCCAAGGTAACAGCTTGTAAACTTGTTGGTTATTTTAGGGCAGAAAGGGTCAATATGACTATCTATGCCTGCTTTGTGGGTCATGGAAATGTAGCCATTCCTTTTGGATTTAAGCCCAAAGACCATGTCTGTCTGACATTTCAGTGCTCTCATTCCCTTCAAGTGATTTTTCGTCTCATAAAAAATAATGACTTTTTGCTTCAGGAGTCCTGCATCAGCTTAAAATTATGTCCAGTCCAAAGACAACTCTGATTTTGTAATCAATGCATTCAAATGGGGAAAAAATTGAAAGTACAGTGACTAATTCTGACCTTTGAACAGTATATGTAGAAAAAGGATAATAGATTTTTCTTGTAATTTTTAGGCTTCAAATCTTCAAAAGGATTTTCTTTCATTTTAGCTCACTACGAAGACAGAGTACAGATAGTGGATGAAGATAGGGAAATTCTGTGGCACAGTTTATGGAGGAGGATCTGAGTAGATGCACAAATGATCCCTCCTGGCCTTCAGACTGTTGAATTACTTCATGCATGTTAACCAGGGTTTACAGTAAATCCATGCAGTGGAAATTACCAACATAATGAAACAGGCTGGAACACTTTGCTATATTGCTTTTTATTTTTCCACATGTGAAGAACAAAATGTCATCTCGAACTACATAATGAGATAGCATATTACAAATCATCTTACCTATGCTCTTCTAAAGACAACTTTGAAGAAAAAAGGCAGATATGCCTATGATGGCTGCTGGAATGGTAATAATTAAGGGTTAAGGTATGTGATTGGGGTGGTACTGGTGCACTTCAGTGCAAAAATGATGGGTTCCCATTCCAACTCCCGCCTATTGCTCACTGGCAAGCTAAAACAAGTAATACTGCATGCTAAATATAAGTGGCTAGATCCTACTGTGGATCCATCTGCAAACATACCACGTGCCAGTTGCTCTAGGTAGGGTATCTTGGCATAGACATCTGTTTACAGGGAAAGCCTTCTTTTTTTTCTTCTGCCCTAATTGTTTCCATGTATTTCAGACTTGGGTTTCTCCCATTTCATGGACATGAGAGCAATTAGCCAAGAACTTACAAGCTCAGCAGAGTTAGGGGAGTAGTTTATAAACAAATCAAGGTTGCTCACAAGGCATGTTTTCTCAGATCCGGTGAAATGGTAAATACAGTCATCTCCCAATTAGTCTGACCAGCAAGGGGGAGATGGGTTAAACCTGGATAAAGAAAACACAAATGCTCCAAAACACGTGGAAATGAATCAATAAGATTGTATGATAAAAGCATAAAATGCGAAAGGTTTATGATGCTTTTGGCTTACATTCCTGGGTGCTAATGAGCTCCTGAGCTGGGAAGTCTGCACAGCGTGCTGCTCTATACCTTAGCCCAAGTCTACCACATGTGGTATAAACATTTCCCTGGCTCCTCAGCCCTAAGAAATCCCATTTCTTGGTGGATATGCTGTGTTCATGCCCAGGGCTGTGAGCAAGAGCAGTGCTGCTCCTGAGTCATGTGTGGCTCGGCCTCTGTACCAGCATCACCAGGAGCTCTGGTGGTGGGGCAGAGCGGGTCCAAGCCCCTCTGCTGACACCACACCCCTCATCTGCTGCATAGGCACCCTGCCCCATGGGGCACAGCTCACCCCAGGCAAGGCTTTCCTGGGATCAGAGCTGATATTCTTTTATCTGCCCTCTGTATTGTTCTTGCTCTCCCATACGTCTTTAATTAAATAGCTTCTGTCTGCTGTTCCAATATTATCTACTTGCCAGTACTTAAACTGACATTTTCACACAGTTCTCTAAATGCACTGCATCAGAATACAGCCTGGCTTATGCCAGTGGCTTTCCTGAGCTCTGAAAAAACGTGGTGCAGTGTCTTACAAAAAGTTAACTTGTAAAAAGTAACATGTCCAGACATCCTTTGCTATGCGGCATCTTAAAAGCTGCTAACCTGTGGCCATGCAGTCTGCTGGTAAATTGAAGCTTACTAAATACTAAAACCATAGTTTGTGTGCATGTATATAACAAAAAATTAAAATAAAATAAGGAGTTGCTGCTGTATAGATTAATTACTCTGAAGCACATCCTTTCAAAATAAGGATTTATTAGTACTGCAGATTTGTAACATCTAAATATTGTTAGTTATTTCCGAACACTTATATAGCCACTCCAAGTTATTACATGTTTTGTTCCTTTGGTGCAATGTGTGTTCTTATCTACCCAGAACTATATAAGATTGATGGTATTAAGCATATTTCACTTTTTAGAGTGGACCCTGAAGAGTTAAAGCCATCTGTTTTGAATGGGCAATGATATCTCAAGGTATTTTTTCAAACCCCAAGGTCTTATCTTGGATGAGAGTTTTTGTTTCTGCTGCTAATGGATACGAGTTGGCCAAGTACTGTTGGGAGCGATAGTGGAGGTTTATGTGCAGGTGTAGCACACATCTGTAAACAACCTGGACCTTTTTGGTTCCCAGGTCCTTATGCATGAGTCCCTATGGTTTAGTGGGCAGGGTGGTATTTGGCCGAGGGTTGGACTTGGTGATTTTGGAGGTCCTTTCCCACTTGGTTACACCGCAGGGCTCCCGTCCAGCACCCTCACGTGAGCAGCAGCAGTGGTCATGCAGGTAGCTCCACCAGGCTCCCAGGAAGTGCATCTTGTGAGAAAGGTTTGGAGAACGAGTCCTTGAATATGCAGCAGGAAAATGTCCATGTTTACCTGCTCCCTTGGTGAAGTTTTCTGCACTGATGCTGAAAGTTTTCAGAATCAAGTCTTTGTTGGTTCTGTCACTGCCAAACCTGAGGAGGATGGGGCTGATGCACATCCACTTTGTAAATGTCTGTGGAGTTGTTTTCCTAAGAAGATCCAGGTACACACAGAGTAGTCATCTCCTTAGCACCGAGCCTCTCCAGCACTCTAACCCTATACTTTAGTCACTACTGACAGGTAGAGGGCAAATTTGCATAATGAACTGTTTAAATATTCAGTTTTATCAAGGCTTCAAGGCACTATTTGTCCTCCGCATCTTCAATAGCTAGTGACCCTATCTAAATCAACATCATTTGTCAAATCAAATTAGGCTTGTTGTTAATTTCAGACAGTGATGTTCATCTTTTTGATGCTTTCAAACAACTCTGAGGTAAATCCCTGTGACATAATGCTGCTTAGATATGCTAAATGAGTCACTTGTTCAATGCTGCAATTGTCAGAAAAATATGAAACTTAGCTCTAAGGTAAATATTGTTGGGTCACTTGAAATGTATGCAAATTTGACATTTCTCTGCTGATTAGCATATCTACACATCAAAGTTTTCTATATATCACATCAGATATTTTTGATTCAGGAGAGTTAAGGTCAGTGGCACTTGGCATACTCTTTACTTTGCATCAGACAAGATGAGAAATGAAAATCTTCTCAGGGAAACTTTCCAGCTCAAACCTTACTTTGCTGAAATAAGAACATTGCAGAGGAGCAGGGGAAAATAGCACAGGTTCCTGGTTCTCAGTTTATAACTAATAAAGGAACATAAAGAGATTATTCACTTAACTAATGAATTTCAAAGGGGAAAAAAAATTGAATCAATCAGAAATTTGGGCACAGAGACAATAAAAAGATTCTCTTAATTACTGCAGTGAATTTGCCTATATAAAGTATACATCTGCCTATGTACGTGTTTGATTTTGAAATGAGTCTTTTTCAGTGAAAAAATGAGGAGGTATGTCCTGTTCTTTAAAAGCTATGTTTTGATTTGTGTCCAAAATGCATCAGTGGGAGTTTTGCACTGTCCTCCCACAAATCTACCTGCTCCTGATGGAGTGCTGCAGCTCCCAAGTTCATTAGCTCCGTGATTGCTTCCATAGATCCTAATATAACTGGTCACAAGGGTTAATTGTTCACTCATTTTTGCACACCAGGCCTTTGGAGATCATCAGTAGGTTGTCAGCAGATTCAGGTCACCAAAACTCTCTGTGAAAATCCATTGTGTTCATGCGAGACGGGTCTTGGTTTGAGCACTGCAGGGCTGCCACGTACCTCGTCACAGGATAATTGATGTAACCCCTTTGGAGTCCTGATATCCAAAGGATCTGTGTCCGTGGAGGTAAGGAAGCACTCAGAATGCAGGCACTAAAAATTCCCACCATCTTCCAGGAGAACAAACTGAGTGCACAAGCCCAGGCACTTTCTGCGCTGCTGCACTGGAGCAACTCGGTCATGGAGATGCTTTTTTATTCTTTCCAAAAAGAGCGAAACTGTCTCAACTGCAGCATCCAGTGAATGCCAGCGAAATTTTGTTTTAAAAATAAAACAAACATTTTTCAAATTATTGGAGCAGAAAGATGTGTCAGACACCACTAACATATGTTTATTTTTCTTTTTCTCTCCTGGAACTGAAGCATGGCCAAACTCTGTTTCCTTCTCCTTTACATTGTGTGAGTATGTACACACAGATAAAAATTTTATACTTATTTTTCATGGACATTCTACATGCTAAATTCTAGAAATGAATCAGATGATGGACTTATTAGAATGGATTTATTAGACTCCAGAAAATAAGACACAGAAATGCTGGTTGATCCATTATTCCTTCAGGGCATATAGCACCACTCAACCACATTAGTAGTTGATGTTTGATGATAAATCAATAATAGCTTTTATCTTCTAAGTAAAAGATATTTTATTCTCTTCCGTCTTTTCCGTGATGGGTGAGATAAAACCAGGAGCTGCACTCACATTCTTAAGGCAAGATTTTAAAACTATTTTGGTGTAAGATTCGCATTTGCAAGCTGCCCATGCTTCCCATATTGGCAATGATTTTGACAAATGTAAAAAAGTCACTAATATTTTGACACTTTCACTGCCCAACTATGATACCAGCTGGCTGTGAATTCAGTTATTCATTGTTCTGCTGTATTTTAAAGACTGGTCCAGAGCCAATGTACTGGACCAGCTCCATTCATTCATTTTCAAGATTGAAGTTTCAGCTAACTGTAGTGGCCATTTTTCAAATAGATCTGGAAACCTCTTCCAATTTAACAGGATCATACAGAACAGAAAAAGTCAAGTGTGCATGTAGATTTAAAGCTCTTCCCTTCAAGGGAAGGAATAGATACGTTTCAGCATGAATCAACCTAGTCCTCACAGGATTTCTGACTGCTCTCAATTTTTTTTTTATGGCATGACCAGTGCTTTCTTCACAGTAAAGCAAGAAAAGAAACTAAAATCTTTAGGATGTTTAAATTCATTTTAAATAAAATTGAACTAAAGCATAGCTGCTCTGAATTTTACAGTGAGAAATCGCCACACTGGTCTCATGCTGCCCGAGACTTCCAGTAACTCAATCGCTAATTTTAAAGAAACTAAAAAGAAACTTACACATTTTTGGCTTCAGATAGGCAAATATAACTTTAAAATAGACAGGAATGGAGCTCTTGGAAATCCTTAGTGCACTTGCAGTGCAGACCAGAAGTACAGGACCTTCTGTAAGTCCAATCTTTGCCGATCTGAGCATCGCGGAGAGCAGATACACATCTAAGTGAGCAGGTCCTTTTGAAGTGCCCTTCTTTAACAAACATAGTGAAAATGTGCTCGCTTCCTAAGCCTTCTTTATTGTGCCTGCTAACGTTTTACACTATTTTCCAAAGTCAGTAACAATATTCATCCCTCTGGCTTGTAACGCACTGATTAAAAAACAGATTGCCAGCAGTCATCTGCTATTGTCTGGCTTCCTAAATTCTGTTTCTGGTTTAATTTACTTGATTGTTCCATGCACTATTCATGAGTTCTATAATATTCCAAACTTTAATTTCAACAGATTAATTCTTACTAATTATTCAACATATGAACCTGCACATGAGAATTGTACTGTATGCACCATCCTGAGGCACAGAATGCAATGTCGAATCGTTTTCTGATTTCAAGTGGAAAACAAACTAATTATGTGGAAATATGATAATATATTGTGCTGCAGGGACCAGCCCTTTGTCTGTTTAGAAATGTTTACTTATGATCGGCTCCCTGTGTTATTTCTTCCAGGAGGAACTGCCCTTTCTTAATGCATAAACATTATTGACTGGTCCATGATTCTTTACTTGAAGAAAGCTGATTTACATAATTTTATATTACTTCCGTCTGGTGGAAGCAAACAAGACATCCCGGGAAAGTAATAATTGAGCTAGCTGTAGCAATCTTCTGGAAAGATAAGACACGGAAGTCCTTGGAAATGAAGGATCACTTATTTCTCTTTTATTTCTCCTACTTTTTTTTTTCCTAAGCTGTCATGCAGCTTTACCTCTGCGCTGTTTGATTTGATGCATATCAGCATCCAGCACTTCATCACAGCATGGGGTCCAAATCAACTATCAAGAACCTGAAGGAGAACACGCTTTCTCCAGTCTTCTGTCAACCTAGCCCAGCCAAAGCTAATTGGGTGATACTGGTACTGGGAAATCCTGGGATACTGGATCATTCATTGGCTGGGAGAAGCCCTGTGAAGCCCAGCTGTGGTCATCAGAGCTGTCAGCCTGGTCTGTGGTGTCTAAGCTTTACCAAGCTTAAAAACTGTGGCAACACACCAAAACCTTTCTGTAATTCTGCTCAGCTGAAAATGAAATTATTTAGTCAAATGTAGAGGGTGGGAGGGAGGGAACATAAGACCCCCCTCAAAAAAAGCAATACTTTTTTGCTTCCCATGACATGTGAAATGAGATATGTGCTAGAAATTGAAAGGTTGAAATATGTTTTCAGGAATTAATCAGCAGAGAAAACTATGAAAATAAAATAGAGGAATGGAGTTTCTCAAGGGACCCTACTGAGGAATGGCATTAAGAAGCAAGTCGAGACTCTACAAAAACAAACACCAGCAATGATAGGGGAAGATAAAATCTGGACCCTAGAATGACATTTTAATAGACCTTGGGTGATACAACATGGTTTAGCATATCCCATAATACTTAATTCCCTCTAGAATTCCAGCTCTTAAACAATGAGGAGGTTATCTGGCTTCCCATCCTTCCATCTTCCCCAATAATTTTAAGTTTATGAGCTTTACAATTTCTAACACATTTCCCTATCGATTCAATTTACTTTTTTACTTTATAATGACAAAATAGTTGCAGATCATTGGCTTTCTGGCTCATTTATATTTTTGCTATTATCACTACTGTGTCTTGCCTAAGCCTCCAAGAAGAATCAGAGCTATGAGTCACTAAAGTTAATAAAATCCCTATTAAGAAGTTCTCACTCTAGGACCAAGATTTTGGATCATAAAAGACATTCTTTTTGTAGTTTTTATTTAGTAACTCTAATAAAAGTTTACAATTGTATCTTAAAGTGTAAAAAATTAAGTCAATACTGTGACAGGAAGTTATTTTGCTCCTCTCTGAAAGAATATATTTTCTTTTTGCTGCCTTAGTACCTGAATGTTGGGGAACAACAGGTCCCTGCACTCTGCATTTACCTGTCCCACCCCTGCTGCACAGTTCTGGTTGAGATGAGGGATGGGAAAACAGAATAAATCTTGAATAAATCTTGCAGTCAATCCCTTAATTTGATCTAGCCACTGATGTTCCAAAGATTTTTCCTGACAAACAAAAAAAAAAAAAAAGTGGACTAATCTATCTTTCACAGTAGAAAGGTTCCCAGAGGGATGAGGACAGCTCAGGAAAAATATACACATTCAATGTGTAAGGTTAGAGGGGAATTTTTAATATTTTATTTCAGATCCTGCATTCTGCTTTGATACAGATCTAAAAAGTACTGTCTTAAAAGACTCAGGTATGAATTCCCTGGTATCAGCTAAAGATGGTTTTGTTCACACTTAATGGCGTGATCAGGGAATGAGGAGAAAGATGGGGGTATATGGATGTGATGATTATTTTTCTCATTTAATTTGAAAATTAACTTGTTTCTTTGCTCAGATATAAGGGCTGTGGAAAACTTCCTTGGGAAATGGCCGTGGAGCATCTCTTACTGGTATTTAAATACTGGAGATGTAAATGCCATTGCAAACCATCAGGCTGTGTTTTCTCTGTGCCACAGCATCTTGGAAAGGCACTGCAAGGAAGTAGGGGAGTAGGGAGGATGATTCCCTAATCCCAGGGCGTACCACGGATCCTGCTACAGCCTGCAGCTGTACCACTGGCTCTAGGCTGTGATCTCGTCTGATCTCCAGCCCAGCTCTGTCAGAACAAGGGACAGACGGCTGAGAGATGTTCCTGAAAGAAACCCCAAACCTGCGATGTTTTCAGAAGTGAGAGGTGGCTGAAGGCAGTTGGCTGGGGTTGGGTGAGACCCTCCTGGCCAGGGAAGAGACCTTCCTGCCACCCCTAGCACCACGCCTGCACCCAAACCAGCGATGCCTGCTGGCACTCTGTGGTGTGGGGGATGCCAACCAGGCAGAACTTTTCTCTTCCTTCCTATTTGCCTGTCTCTTCATGAAAGGATCATTTCTCCCAGGTGGTCTTCAGCAGATTTACCTTCAATCTCCTTGGCTTGTACTTCGCTCCTTTCACTGCATCACCTCATCCCTGTCAGCAGGATGAGTCTTGAAGGACATTTTCTATAAAGGACAGGTTCCCACTGTGATTTGTCATCACCAGCCCCTAGAAACCCCAAGGAAGCCAAGAAATGATACAACCTCAGCCACCTGAATAGGGCCACAACTTGCAGCCGTGCCGTTCCCAGTGCACACACCACCTCCCTTTACGCAGAATTTATGGATATTGGTTAGCCCGGCTGCTCTATCAGAAATTGCCATAAATAAAGTGCTGAGCATGCTCAGATGTACCATATACATTTTTTTTGCAGTGGGTTATCTGGTGCCACCCGTGCTGCATTTCACTGGAAAGAAATATGCCATGGTTAATCACTTAAATGATCTATACTGAGAGACTTTTGCTGAGGGAGTGACTGATCCAAAGCCCATTGAAATAAATGTGAAGAATAGCCTTGTCTCCAGTGGGCTTTGGATCAAGCCCAGATTCATGTTCCTAATATACTGTCTCTTTTCATAATTTTGTGAGAATGGCTTTTTCTTTTGTGCAACAAGCCATAGTGGAGGGGAGTGGGGAAGAAAGGAAGGCAAAAAGAACCACAGAAACTGTGCTAAAGGAATTTAAAATGAAAACTGCATTAAAAATTTAGTATGTGAGCAGAAACAGACTACTTTGCTCTGGAAGGGTGAAAGGAAGGAAAAATTATTATTTTAATATGTACCAGGCAAGGACAAGCACAAATGTGACCACGTCTGAGAACAGCAGAGAGCCGCAGCCTTGGCTTACATTGAAAAGTTCTGGCAAATATCTCAGTTTAAAAGAAGGTGTGAGAAGGGAAGAGCCAGATCTGGCACACCAGCCCCTTCATGTTTGTGTGAAGCTGTACCACACTTAGCTTTCGAGACTTTTTGCCTGATTTGAATGCATATGTTTGATAAAAGGAAATGACATATTTATGTTTACTCCTTACGTTACTCAGTCTCCAAAGGGTTCAGGGAGCTGGTACAAAGGGTTCTGTGAGCTTCTGGGTCATTCTCACCAAAGTGACCTGATAATGGAGGGTTGCACTAATTAAGATATGTAAATCTAAGAGCACCTGGAGCTCATGAGATGTGCAGGTATCTCTGAGATCGCTAGTGGGGAAGGGCAATTTTCTCACGTGAGCACAGCGAGCTTGGGTTGGCTCCAATGCAGGGACTTGTGGCCATGCAGAGACTCCCAGTGGGATCTGCTGTGCTTCTCCTGGTCGTGTTAGCCCACCTGCAAGCATCATCTTGCAAAGTGACACAGCAGACAGCAGTGTTTCTGTATCTTTTGTCTTTTTCTCATGAGCTCCACTTGAATTGTCTGATTTTTAAAAAATTTTTCATGAAGAAAAGCCATCTTCTAGAGGCTAAAAGACAAATCAGTAGAAAATTTGGTTGCACCTTTCAGGATTCTCAATATTAGATTAGTTTCTTTTTGAAACTGGTTGTGCCTGTCTCAACATTATCTGCATGGACACTTCTGGAAAGAGCATGAGTGTGGAGGGTTCTTCTTTGGGTGATTTTTCCTCCTAAAAGCCGCTGTGCAGTCAAGAAGGAGATCCGTGAAAGTGGGAAGATGCAGACACACAAGTCTAGGCCATCCACATTAAACACCCAAGAGGGGGAAACAAACCCCCTCATTTTCCTGCAGGAGTAGACATGAGTAAGAGATGTCAGTGCAGCTATGACATCTGTTTACATGGGGATTTTATGCACCTGTTCACTAGGCAATAACAAATGCTTACCATGGTGGTAGCTGTATCACACGGTACATATGCTGCTTCTGACATACATAACACCTCTTTAAGGAAACACATGGCCCCATATGTCATGAGAACTTGTTTACATTCTACAATACAGTAATGGAAAATATGTTTCATAATAAATGTTTTCATCATTTTTGTGTTTAAGGAAAGAATGGGAGTTTTACGCCCTAGCTGTCAAGCTGAGTGTCCTCCCTCATTGTTCTCATTGAGAGATGTGTGGCTGTGGAGCAAACTTCCTACAAGCTTTCCAAGTTCAGGGAAGTTGGGATCTCAGCTGGTCAGTTTTAATGGCTGATGCTCATGGAAAAGGTAAAATTGAAAAAAAAGTAAGATTGGGACATATATTTGGGTGTAAACCAGAGTATTTATTTATTTGATTTGCTATCAAGCACCCAATTTCTGGTGACTTTGACAAGAGCTGATGTCATATCTTGCCTGTGTAGAGCTCTTGGGATCCTGAAGCCACCTCAGGAAGATCATCTCTATCTTTACCCACATCATATTTGCAGCCCTATCTTTTAGTTCAGTCTCCACAGAACCAGGGAAAGGAACCATGCTGCTTCACATCCATAAAATGAAGAAGTTTCCTGCTTGAAGATTGTCTAGTTCAACCTTCTCAAACACTAATTTGAATGACTTTTAGCTTTGATATGGTTTGGTGGAGATTATTCAGGTTTATGCTTTTTCCTTCTAGCAGTATTTCTCTTTTCAATCATCAGTGTTTCCAGTTCATACACAGGAGTCTTTGTCCTTGCTTCACTCCTCACTGCCGAGGTAAGATTTTGTCCCACAGTTAAACTAACAGGACACTAAGAACTCAATAGAACAACCTTTTCCTCCGGAAGACAGGTCCAAGAGTTAATAACTCTCATTAAGATGATTTTTTTCCTTTGATGTGTACCCTAACTGTCACTTCCTGGTATTTATTTTTGTGGAGTTAGCCAACAAGAGTGAAAAGCAGACTCTTCCTTGTTAGGTATTTACAGACAAACGGGAATGTGAATGTTAGAGATGAGTGGTCAAAAAACTTTTATTATTTTCACGTAAAAAATTATATACTGATATATTGTTTGAATACATCTTTTCTCTGTTTAGTCCTCCTGCAAAGTAGTATTCACACTATTTCAGCAGTTCACTTGATAGTAAAGAATGGATGAATAGATCATTTATTCCAAAATATAATAGCCTAAGCTTGTCTCTTTGTGCTTAGATTGAATGTTGTATAACAACAAGGACTTTTCCTGGGTTTCTTAGCATGTCCACCCCAAGTACTGCTTATTACCTTTTATCAACCCATAAGTCACTCATGTATATTAAAAATAAAAAAGTATTTTATGTTCTTTAGTTTAAACTAGCTGCCAGATAACTTGTTTAGAGCCTTTAACTGCAGTTTTGTGAGACATGCAAAGTCTGCCTGGCTTTTTTTTCTTTTTCTTTTTTTTTTTTCTTTCCTCCCATTGGTTTAGTTTTTATGCACTGCAATATTTATTCCTTTCTCCCAGACTCCTTTCCAGACTGGAACGTCCTTGTCTGTTTTGGCCAAGCTTGGACAAGTGACGTAACTCTCTGTGATCTGACAAACCGGGGCCACAGAGCACTTCCAAACCTTCTGAAATGTGTCAATGCTAAAACGATAATAAGCCTATAAAAATAGAGTGAACTGCACTTTTACTGACATTTTCTGACTTATCCATTCTCAGTGTTACTTTCTGAGTTCCTTGGAGCTTGTGCAATATGTGAGGGCACAAAGGTACTCTTGCCCATATGTATTTGAGGACAAAGATACTTATTTTGAGAGTGTCATTGCAAAAAAGTTAAAACAAAACACCTCCCAAACTGTCTGGTCCCTGCAGTTTGCTTAATGGAGAGAAATACGATATATTATTTAATATCTCAAGAAGCCTAGGGCCCAAATTTATCAAAGCAAATAAGTCTCTGATTTCGACCATGCTTAAAGTTAACTGTGTGCTTCATTGCCTTGTGGAATTGCGGCCATATATTTAGTGGTAATGCACAACCTATTAAAAAACGACCTGGCAAAACCATGGGATTACAAGGTTTTAATAGTGCTCAGTTTCATTTATAAATAATTCCACTTTCTTATAAACATAAAAATATATAAGCATTAACACATAAAAACTTAAGGAGTTTTGGCTGTGGGATGAATTTGCATTTGATGCAATAATTGTGTTTCTCCCTGTACTGAAGCTTGGTTTTGATCCCACAGATATATATATAAAATACATATCTGTGTATATTTATATGTAATATATATAAATGTAGCTTATTCCTGCAGTTAGGTCAAGACTCTTTTTGAATTTATGATAGTACATGTAAGAGAGGGGATAGCAAATCTCGTTTGACTTAGAATTCTTGGCAGTTATTTCTTTCTTTCACGTATTTTCCCTCTATTTAATTTCATTATTACAACCACAGAAATAGGAGAATTTTGAAAATCTTTGGACTCATTTAAATGTTGCATCTTAATCCATCTTTTTTTTCACTGGCCTTTAAAAGAGGATGTTTTCAACTGTGTCAGGGTATACAAGGATCTTTTAAAATAGTGATTGTAATCTTGCTTTCAGAGTTTTGTACATTAAATATGCCACTGAAATTTGCAGTGAAATCTTACATACGACTTTCTCCTATAAACTTTATTGAACTGGATTATTGCTCGTGTACTTAGGTGTCTTGTTTACAGCAGAGTGCTGACAAACTTTATGAATGGGAGAACAATATCATTTAAAAACGAAAATAACTTCAAATCCCTAAAGAAGAACTGTTTCCCAGCATTTTAAGGCAGCATAAAATGTTCCATCACCCTGAAGCCAGCCTTTTCTTTGAGTTATTTTCAAGACAAGGAACAATATGATAACAACCTACAGAAACTTGGCAGGGTAATTAAATAATCATTTTTCTTCCAATGTCCAATCAAGCCGTAAGGTGAAAAATCACAAAGATGAGACAAATTTTATTTTGCCTTCATATGCACAGAGCGGTTTCTGAGAAATATAATTTCCTCACTACAGGGATCCAGCACTCACTAATAGCAGAGCCAAGCAAAATTTCTGAAAATTGTTATTGTAATGTTTACATAATGAGATCATATTTTTTTCCCTTATGAAGTACAGGTGCAAAATCTAAACACTTTGCTCCCAGAAGTACAACTTTCCAGCCATTTCTTTCTTAAGTGGTCCTTGCAAATGTAACCAACCAACTATTAATAGGCTATTGACAACCTTGGGAAATCTCTTTTTTTTTAAGTTTTTTTGCTCCTTGCAACGCTACCAATGCAAAAACCCAAACCTATCACTCCAAATCTTTCTGTTCTTTCATTTTCTTTCTTTCTTTTTTTTTTTTTTAATTCCTGTTTATTTTTCGAGGACCGGTCAACCCACGGAAGAGCATCTGCTGGACCCTGCGTGGAGAAGCAGACGTGGAAGCCTAGCAAGTGTAAAAGGCAGGAGTGGGTCGGGCCCCAGATGGTGAGTGTTTGCTCTTAACAAGGAGAGTCCTTCTCCTTCAAAAGAAGGGAGGTAGCACCCTCTAGCACTGAGCCTTTGCTACCACTCCAATGACAGGCACTGCCAAACATAAATCAGAGTGATAACAGCCTCTGCTGGGGATTCAGACCCACATTTTCCTGCATGGAAGATAAAATCTTTTCTGATTCTTAATTCAATCACATACCCAACTGGCAATCTTGCATATCAAAATGGGAATCCTGGGAGGCTGCTGGAATATGCAGATCAACAGAAGCTAATTAGCATTTACTTGCAGCCATCCTTAACTGATTGGCAGCACAGCTGTGGGGACCAAGCAGAACATGCTGAGTTGCATATTTGTATGGCCACCTGCCATTTGGTGGGATCCAAAATAGTGTAAACTACCACTTCACAATAACTCAGTGACCTTAGTTTTGAAGTAATATTGAACAGACATATTTGGCTAAGTGTATAATTAGTGCTTATTTCACCTGACACGCAGTTCAACAATAGGCTGTGCAGCAGTACCTTCCTAATTCGACACGTTGATGTCTTAATTGAGATTGACAACTTGTTAGAGAGGTACTGCATTTCCAACGCAGGCTGAGATCTACCCATCATCACCAACTTCCCTGAGCATATGAAACAATGTGCTTTTAAGCCTTAAAACATATTCCAGCTATTCAGATCTGAACAATCAAACACGAGGGGAGCTTGCCGACGAAAGCAACGGGTCCAGTTCTCGCAGGGGCTTCATGTGGGTAATTTTATTGCTTTGCTCCTGATATGTAGTGGAGTGGGGTATGACCCTGAAAATAAAAATGTCAGGAAGAATAACAACAAAAAATAAAGGGAGAAAGCATGTTTAGGCAGAAGGAATGTGAGCATTGGAGCCCAGCACACACAATGGTGGTGAAGTGAAAGTGAATGAGCGCTGTACCAAGGATTTACTGTAAAACATCGAGAAGAGAGTGGTGCCTCCCAAGGTTAAGCAAGCAAAGATCTGCAGCCTGATTGCCTCATCATCCTAATCTGGAAATCTGGGTTACCTGAATGTTGGGATACCTCTGCCTCCAGGCAAAAATATCTAAAAGAGATCAAATTTGTGTATCCATTGCAAAGTAAATATAAATTACCTCTGTCAATTGGCATGTTTTCTCAGGGTGCCTGGACTGACTTGTAGCAACAAGAAATTTGATTCTGCTTCAGACTGCATGCCACAAGATTGAAAATAAATAAATAAATAAATATAATATGTATCTGATAAGTGATAAGAAAAGTATATTTAGGATTGCTGATATAGTGAAATGCAATGAAATATATAGGCAGTACTACAATAGTGGAAGATGTAGGAGTGTAACGATAGGTCAAAATGGAGTTCTTGGTTGTGTGTTTCCAAAAGGGGATCACAGCCTGTGGAAAAGTAGGTCCCTTCAATCAAAACTATGTCCTCATTATTCCTGTGTCACATATGGATAGGAGCAAGGCCTGGAGTTCATCTGCTGTTCTTTACCTGAGGAAGTGCTATAAAAAATCCTGCTATGCCATTCTTGGTGTCCTGGGGATAAGTATGTTCAGAGATACTCTGGAGGCACACAACCACAAGGCATCACGTGTTATTAAAGCCCACACAGTTAAGCACATTCCTGATCATGCAAGGGAAGAAGTGGTCAGGTTCAGAACCCTCCTCTCTGTACCCCCATGAACCATGTGAGCTATGGACAGACAGAGAGCACCAGGCCATCAAGTCCAGGTGAGCTGCCTCTGCAGAAGTCATTCCAATAATTGCTGATGCTTGTTCTTTGCCACATTCTTCAACACTGAATGTTGCAGCAGCTCTGTTCTTGAGCCCTCATGTGAAGGTTTTGCACACATAGCCCCAGAATTGCCTTGGCTCTCATTCTGTAGCCACACTGAATCAAACCATCTGCTTCATTCAGCTACTGAAAGAGAAAAATCTCAATTTGACTGCTAAAAAACCCTGCCAGATAAGCAAATACTCCTGAGCTAAGGCTCTGTAGGCAATTTGTCTCTGTTGCAATGAATTTTGCAATATGTAGTAAATACTGCAAGGTGTTGTAGATGTAGCCTCCACGCCCAAAGGCAACTAAAGGTAACAGAAATTCTCCTGCTGTTTTGGATGTGCTTTAATCACTGACAATTGCCATGAAATTTTGTAGTTTTGTTTCTGGACTTATATAGGGATGCCCTCAAGTTAGACAGGTCTTATTTGTCAAGGATCTTGCTCCTGCCCAGATAGATGCTGATTTCCCAGAAAGTTACTTGGACACTGTTTTGTGAGGATCTGAGCAGGATTTGTAGCTGGTCAAATGTAAACTGGAAGAGGTGTCGGAGTTTCAGCTGATGGGCAACTTGACAGCCCACTGAGCAGATTGCTGCAGCTCTGGGCTCTGTGTATGCATGGAAAGCCAGGAGCATTTTCTCCCGAGGGCCGAAACTCCCATTCATCTGGGACTTCCAAGTTCCTGTCTCTGTATTATGCAACCAACTGGAATTTTAATTGGAGACTTACCCAAATTGCCTGATAATTTTTCAGACCTTCTAGATTTCCTTCTTTTCCTTCCAAATCAGAATGAAAACAAACTCCAGAATATTAAAATAATTCCCGTGCCAGAATTCCGTATCTTCATCCAAGTCCGCTTCTAAATTTGTGTCACAACAGGGTTTGGGACTGAGCTGTGTCATATTGCATCATGCTGTGGGAATGACAGCCTGGCATTGTGCTCATCACAGTGCTTTTTATGTATAAAGATAATTGGAATTCACCTCCAGGTGCTCCTGGGGAATGCACTGACCGTGTGCTGTGTACCCCAGCCAGTGCCGTGTGCTGCTTCTCTCACTTGTTCACCAGAGCATGGCACTTGTACCACGACTGCTTCAGCGCCTTTCCAATGAAACTGGCTCTCACTTAGGAAACTCAGGAGCTAAAGAAGCCTCAGTGTGACAAAAAGCTACTGGACCCTGCAGAAGATAGGATGGGAAATACTTTGTGTCATCTCTGAAGTTGGAGAGGGTGACCCCGCTAGAATTAAAGAAAATTATATGCATCTTGACTTCCTGTTAGTGAAGAAAAGCTCTCTACCTGTTTAGGAGCACATTCTGGAATTTTGCTTAGTGGAAATGTCCATCTCTCACATCCAGGTGAGGTCTCATAAGCAGCAGGGCAGTTCATCCATCAGGCAGGCTCTGGGACACGCTTTCGTTAGGATTTGTCCTGATCTGTGGTGATGATTTAACAGTTAATTGAGCACTCCAGTTTGAAGCCTGTGCTGCAAGCAGCAGTGGGATGCAGTCCTCGCTGAAGACTTTTGCTTCTTTTCCACTATGCAAAATAACAAAAAAGACTAATCTTAAAACTGCTCTTAATGAGTATAACCAAAATATTAACAGTAGTAAACAAGAATACATTTGCTCATAACTTGTCATATCAGTGTAATAAATTAAGCCAGAAACACATTAACATTTGACAGCTTAAACAATGCAGGAAAAAATACAAACCTCACAGGGACTATGTGAAGCATGTTGGCAGTTTAACAGACATTTTGAGATGTAGATACATATATCAACCTTTCTGAATTTAGTCTTGATAACTCCTTTTCCTCTGTGTGCCAAAACACTGCCGTGTGAAGACTAATGAGTTCCAGATTTGTTTATCTTTGGTGGCTAAGGCAGATTCATGAGCCCCCTGAACCTATTTTACAGCGGCCCTGTGATACCAGTGTGCAACACCAGAGGCAGAAACGTCTCTTTTATGCTGATGGATATATAAGATCTTCTAAGAAAGATGTGCTTGGCCATCTGACACGAGAGATCATGTCAGATGTGCTCTGGATGATCTATATGAGTGAATCGTCCTGCCTGTTAGCTTTCATATGTGTTTTATGTTTATGTTCAGAGGTGTAATAATAAATGCTCGGAATAAATCTTGCATATGAAATAGGGATTATTGTGTTTTACAGCAAGGCTTCGTGGCCTGCACTCACCAGATTTTTGTATGGCTGATTGTGTTTCCCAAACTTTTTTATGTTTATATTGTGAGAGCTCTCAAATAAACATCATAGATCAGGAAGACCTTGGGCCACCTAAGTGAAATTTCTTCCTTTTGCTTTTCCCCTGTTCGAATTCTACTGACTTGTTTGGCTCTTTAGTATTTTGGGTTTTTACTAGTCAGGGATTTTTGGTGTTTCAATGTTTGCCCTTGTTAAAACATGTGGCCATAACCGGTGAAAGGAAGGGTTGGGGTAATGATGGACTCAATGATCTGAGAGGTCTTTTCCAACCTTAATACTTCCATGATTATGCATCTTTATTGAAATTAACATACAACACTTTGAGTAGCCTTTTGTGAAAGCAGAGCAGAGCATTTGCCCGCTGAAAGTCCAAGCTGGTGATTTCTTTGTGGACTAATCTTTGCTCAGTTCTGAAGAAAGAGGATGGTTTTGACCTATTGTCCCCTCAAACCCATGGCTGGTTTTTATCTCTTGACAGGACAAAGGTAGTGCAAAGGCACCTGGAACAACCTGAAGCAGGAATGTCCCTGGAGGACACCGGTCACTGTGGTGGATCTGCCTCTGCTGCCGTGGGTCTGGCAGGGACACAAGGGACAGCCAAGGCACGTGCCCAGGGATAGCTGTGGGTATCACACAGCAAGTAAAAACAACTCTGATGAACACTTCACTTTCTGCCTCCAGATTTCTTATTCATTATTAGCAGTGTAGCAGAGGATCTAATGTACCCTTACCATAGTTACGGTCCAAAAATAACATTTTTTCCTTGAATTTGAATGTGGCGTACATGTTTAAGTAACTTTGCTGTTGATTTTTTTCCTGTTTTAACAGATGTATTTTGACTAACTACTTCTGCAGAGCAATTCCCTCTTTAGCAGAGACTGCTCTGTGTCCTCCTCTTTCTTGTAAGTAATATATTTTCAGAATTTTTAACTGGTGGGACCAGGTCATATGTATTAAATAAGCAGCAAGAAAAGTCAATAATGAATCCTCTATCCCCTCAATTCTGATTTGAAAATGACAAAATCCAAAGGCAACCAGAACCACAGCAGACTTTCTGTGCAAGTATGATGGTACATAGCTGTGTCCCATGGAGGTGCAGTGCATGCAGCTGCTTGCACTGAGTGATTTTGGAAGGAAGAGAGAAGAAAGGTTTGTTAGGAAAACTGCCTTCTGTATAGGGAAAATTTTTGGGGTTATTTGTAAGAGAAGCTTACTTGCTATTTGAAGATTTAATAAGTGATCCAATGCCTGGACTCTGCTTCTCTGGGAACTGCCCTTAAGCTCTTTTCGATAGCAATATTAAACCAAGGTCAGAATTTACTGCAGAGTAAAATGAGGTAAGAAATGCTTTTGGGGTTTCACTGTCCGTGGATCTCTGTGTTGTTTACCGTGTGCAGCACAATCCTGTGACAGCCCCACACAGCCTGGAGCCCCCCCGTGCTGTGCAAGGGATGAACACACGGTGAGAGACAGTTCCTGGCCTGAAACATTTACAATCTAAATAGACGTGGCAGGTGAGAAGGAGAGAACGGGAATTTTGATATAAATGGACATCTGATTTGGTGAGAGGGGGAACCCATTCAGCCGTGGGCAAGAATTTTGCCCACTCCAGGTGGTTGCTGAGCCTTCTCTCTCAGGTCATGCTGCTCTCTCCAGCTCTATTTCATGGCTGTAAAAGCAACCATTTAAGTTTGATTTTCTGAACAGAAGAAAAATGTAAAAAGAAAAAAAAGCCATCCCACATAAGAACAGTAGTCCATTTCTGTGCCACAAGCCATGACTGTTCTTGCTCCAGTAAAAGCCAGACCTCCTCATAACATACCTTATAACCTGTTAATTATGATTTCCTTCTCTAACATTTGGATCACACTACTAAATATTTTTAAATATCTATATATGTGTTTTTTAAGCTGCTGGGTTTGGGTTACACCTTTTCCATATGCCCAACCCACACAATCCCATCAACGCTTTCACACACCAGTCAAACACTCTATATTTGTGTGAAACTCACTGAAGGAAAAAAATTCCTATTACTACTACTACTAATACAAATTCATTTCTCACAACTATTAGTGTTTTCCTGAATGCCACTGAATGAATTCCTTGCAATTGAAAGTCTAACTTTTTATTGTGTTGATTCAGTGAAGATTTTTGATTTATATTCATAATTACTCCAGTCTCATCACCACACACCCTTTTTTTTTTTTTTTTTTTTCTTGACAAAGCTCCCTCTACAAAACTTAATCACTTTCTGTTTGAGCAATCCCCAAATACATTTTTACATTCTGTTGTTACTGGGAATGATGTTCTGAAAGTTGATATACATTTCAACAGCAGGTGTTAAGGCAGGCAAGTAGGGAACAAAAGCTCTTAGAGCATGAAAGAGTCTAATAATAGACAATTTGTTCACCTGGCACTGGCTGCTTAAGCATTTGAGATGAGCTCATTGTTATTTGGCCATGAGCTTTCTTGGTCGTAGGGATGAAAATATGGAAAATCCAGGTTGTGGAAACAAAGGTCTGCTAATATTAGAACGCCACTAAATGGGGCATGATGGAGCTGGGGAGGTTGCAGGGTGAGCTGCGGGGTTTAAAGCACTGAAACATTTCCATAACTAGGAGACCAATCAATAAAGACACAGTCGTGTCTGTTCTTGCAATAAAATTACATGTGTAAATGTTTTCAATAACTCTACAACTGGGCAAGCTGTTCAGAGCAGCCTTGCACTCCGAAGTGCAGTTCAAGCTTTTTCCAGGCTCGTTGGAAACGTGGCTGTTGGTTAGGGAAGCTCACCACGGCCAGCAGAGACAGGGAATCAGAGTGGAATCATCAGCCCATAAAGGCAATTCCCAGCAGCAATCCTGCCAGAGCCGTGGGGCAGTGCTGGGAGCACCACGATGCCCCACGGGAGTCCCGAGCGTGAGGAGTGCAGGGTGTGGGTCCAGAGCCAGAGCAGCGGGTGTGAGGAAGAGGATGCTGCTTCCTGGGGGCACACTGAATGCCTCCCTGCAGGTTGCTGGTGTTGGGAGCATTTGGGAAGCTTTCTCTTCAAAAAGGGGAGTGCATCCACTCTGGGGGAGCCTGGAGGAGAGCAGAGATGACTCCGTGCTTGGCTGTGGTTCCTGTCCACTCCCCAGAAGACAAAGGGGAAGCTGTGCTTCAATTGAAGGGCAGCACTGTAGCTGAGTGTCCCTAAATCACCTTTCTTAGGCACGTACTCTGTCCCTAGAAGAGGGCCATGCATGCTCCCCCAGAACAGACAGCAAAATAAGCATCCTTTACCCAGAGGTGCATTTTCATGTTCTTTTCACATGCTTCTAAACTTTAGGAAATTGTATTAATTATAGCATATAATTAATTGTTGTTTTTGCTTTTGGAGAGAAAAAAATCCCTCAGATTTTTAAATTTTCTTTGATATCCATGGGAAATGCCACAGGACCCTGTTCCTATTTACCCCTCTAAGCCATGCACACAGTTGTTTGTTTGGATCCCAAGGAGATTAAAGGATGAGGAGAGTATAAATGCCACTGGATTTCTTTCCTTAGGCAGCCTATGGAGATGAATCCTGCGTCAGCAGTCGCAACTGGTGAGCTCCCTCTTGGCTTCAGTTCTGCTAAAACTTCACTTTGTCTTCACGAAGTCAGGTTGACCTTCTAGTTTGGTTGTTAATCAAAAGTCTCAATTCCTCAATATTATGGTTCAGCTTCCAGGAAACACTAATCTTACAATCTTTACAATCACTGTAGGTCAATGAGCCCCCACCACCATGCAGTGCATTGGTCTCATTTTCCAAACCATCACAGTTAAGGCACATTTTGGGCCAAAAGCTACCTTCCTAATAAGCTTAAACTGTAGTGGATTGACAGTTGTGTTGCTGTCAAGCAGGGCTTATTTCACACCAGTGGTATTCATCAGGAATTGCAAACATTTATGGCCAAGTTAAGCTCATGCAACAAGAGGTCAACACGATCCTACACCCCCCTCCAAAAAAAACCCCATAATTAGAATACTGGGATAACGATGATGCTAACAAATGTTTTACAAGTAGGCAAAAACACATAATTGTCTAATATCTCATACCTTGAATAATGAACATGCTGGAGAAGTTTGTCAACATTTAGCAATCAGTTCATGCATTCCTTGACCAGAGCAGTTGTGCAGGCACAGCTTTAGTGCCAGTGTGCAGCTCGGCCTGCTCCAGACATGTATCATTGAAAAGTCAAGGATCAAGGACTTATTTACTTCACATCAGTTGTTTTTGTTTTCCATTCACTTTATTTTTCCTTTGGAAATGTCAGCTGGAATTTGGAGTGTAAGGGTTTAGGTATCTGAAGGGAGGCCACGGCACTGAGCACAGACCAGATTGCTTTTCCTTGCTAAACTCCCCCCTTTGCATTCCAGCCTGACAAAGTTTTGTTGCAGTTACTCAGTACATAGATAACTAAGTGCTTTAAATACTAATTAAAATATATGATGTTTAACTGTTGGCCTATGCCATTTGTTTATGATGGAAGACAGCAGGGAGCAGGATCATCCATTATAATTATCAGCAGAGTATTTCTTTTCATCTCTTCCTATCCAAGCAATAAATATGTCCAGGCACTGACTTGGTTCTTGTAAACAGCCTTTTTTCCAACAGAATTTCTTCCTCCACCTTTCCATTGTCTTATCTTTCAATTCACCCTGAATCTACCTTAAAACAATACATTTGAAGTTCGCTCTGGTTTTTTTTTTTTATACTTGAAACTTTCTGTTAGAATTGTTTCAGGCCAGCAAGCTTGCTGCCCTGGTCTCAGTATGCAGAAGTTCGTTCCCATTAATCAAAGGAAAAGCTGAGTAAAGTGGTATGATCCACATTCTCATTTTGGAAAATTAAAAGGCAGTATCATTATTAAAAGGCAGTTCTGCTAAATGTTTTCTGATGGAGGGAGAATTGGGACACACTATGCTGTCCAATGACTTTGCCAAAGATATGACACCAAGAGACTCAATAAATGAATGTATAAATAGTAATTGTTCTGAAAGGGGTAGTCATAAATCACAGAGTGAGTTGCAGGAGGTTTCTTTCTTGGTGATACTTGAAATGTGATCTATGTTGAATTAAAAGAAAATCAGATTTTCTCTTCTGGTTGTGTTGAAATGATATAGAAACCTGAAACCCAATTTCCCTGAAGCAGAATCCTACGCAAAATCCGAAGCTCTGCGGTAAACATTAGACCAAGGTTTGCAAAAGGAGGGGTTTGTTGAAGAGTGCAAACCAGCAATTTGTTGGAGTAAGAGGTTATTAATCATACAACACTTAGGGTTAGCAAAGCTCTGGCCTTGAATCAGCAACGCACTACAACAAATTGAATCACTCCAGTAAGAACAAATAAGTTGCTCTGTAAAGTTCTGCAATGGATCTCAAAAGACCTTTTCCCTTGCAAAACAGCCTTGGCTGTAATGAAAAATGGTCCTTTTATTTGTTGTGATCATTTATCAGCAGAATTTGACCCGTCTCATGCTGTCTGTAGATATTTTCCCAGGGTTCACCCACTGTGCTCGTGTGGAGAGATCACCTGCAGATCACCACTTCCCTTTCTTCCCTGGACAGCATCTGTGTTACTATGTGCACAGCCCAGAAAGCAGAACTGCTGAAAACTTGGGACCTGAAGAGTTTGCAGGACAGCTGAGTTATCAAAACACCTTTCTTCCTAGCAGCTGGACTCCTGCAGATGTGCCCCTGCAGAACTGATCCACCTCTGGTTTAATTGTCAGACCAGATACAGGATTCATAGGGCACTTTGAACCTTGGGTCCAGAAATCCTCTAGCCATCTCCCTATCCTCTTCCAGGGGCCTCTCCATGACCAAGTTTCTGCTGTGCCTGTTGCTGTGGTGTGTAGGTTGGCTTCACTGGCTGCAATTCCCTGTAATAACATCAGAAAGCAGACCCTTGATAAGATTTGGAAACAGGGACTGGCTCAGTTATGCAGCTATGTGACCTTATTTTATTTGCTTTGGTTTCACAGTCTGCCTCTTGTCCTGCTGCTTGTTTGTCACACTCCCTTGTGCTCTGGTTTAGATCAAATGAGCTCTTTCTGTTTGTATAGCTTAGGATGTAGGGACAGCCCAGCAAAACAGCCTGAGGCAAAACCATGAATTTGCTTGGAGAAGGACAGTTTTGGAAAGGCATGGGGGAGAAGAGGGAACCTTGCCAATAAGACAAGGGGTGATGGTTTTAACCTAAAAGAGGGTTGATTTAGATTAGGCATAAGGAAGAAGTTTTTTACTATTAGGGTAGTGAGGCACTGGAACTGAGCTTCCAGAGAAGCTGTGGCTGCCCCATCCCTGAAAGTTGATCAGGTTGGATAGGGCTTGGAGCAACCTGGTCTAGTGGAAGATGTCTCTGCCCATGGCAGGGGATTAGACTAGATGAACTCAAAACCTCTCTTCCAACCCAAACTATTCTATGATTCTATGAAGAAAGTTGGCAGTCACGAGGGCACCAGGGTAAAAGTGGGTGTAACCAGAACTTGAAGCACCTCACCAGCACTTTCATTAGACTGCAAGGAGAATTCCAAATGTTGCTGAGCAGGATATTGGACATCAACTGCCGGCCCAAAGAGAGGCTCTTCCAAGACTACTGTATTTTTGGTATTCCCATAAATCTGTAGCTGTCAAGTGACAGTATCTTTGCTTGTTTTAAAGTATTCTAAAAGAGCAGCGTGTGTGTTTTGCTCGGTACCTGAACCCCAATTACACGATGCAGGCACTCGAGATGCTCAGGCAGCCCTAATGGTCGCATTCTGTTGATGCCCTTTCTGGTTTCTAAACTCATTGCCATCAGGCACAGCGACTTCCTCAGCAGCAGCCAAGAAGCTAACCTGACTCCCAGGCTGGCTGGTGCCAGGCAGAGATTTCTGCAGCTCAGTGGCAGGAGTAGAAACCATTGGTAATTTAGAAGTTAGCTGAGTATGTTTCTTTAGTACTGCCTGCAGGTCAGACATTGCCTGCTAGTAAATAGATAACAAATAACCACTAACAGTGTCAGCTTCCTGCTATTTATTCCCTTATACTGTGTTCTGGGTCTTTGTTCCACAGGACAAATGACCTGGTTGGAAAGGCACGAGCCCCAGCCAGCTCTCCCTGCTGACTCCTGCCTCCTGTGCAAGTCTGTGGAATTGATGCCTCGGGCCATCCTGATACCTGCAGGACTGCAGGTAAATCACTGCTGCCGTCAGGGAACTCCCAGCCAACCTTGCTGTGTCTCGTCTCGTGCATAGCTGTGTGGCTGACCTGGTCGCCAGCCAGGGATCATTCTCCAGCTGGGAATTTGGCTTTCTAGCAGCAGTCTGCTCTTTTTTATAACAGCAAAGCAGGTACGTTTGCCTTCTTCTTCATTGTTTCTCCTGTATTTTGTTTGGCTTATCCACCTTGCTAAATCTGGTTAATAGGTAACTGCCAGAAGACTGATGCAAGAAATTTCATGCTGTACCTCCAGGAAGTGAAGTTTTTTCTGCCCATTATTCATCCAGCTCCTGGAGTTTGGACAGAGAGTTTGTATTAATAAAATATACACTAATATCAAAATATTTTTCAAGCCAAATCTATTAATTACTTTTTCCATTATCGCCTGGCTCTACACATGAATAAATGAAAAGCAGAGAAGGCAGAGACATGACAAGATCTGTTATGTAAATCACTCTGTACATCCCAAACTATCTTTTGGGGCAGTGCTAACTAATTTATGACAGGTCACCCAATAGTTATTAATAAGTTATTAAACTGACATAAAATAAATCCAGTAATACTTCTTGAATTGACAATACCTGACTCGCAATTTGTATCAGCCTTTTCGGCAAAAAGGGCCAAAAATCATGGCCAGTTTCAATCTCTATGTTCAGAAAATTGCATTTTTCCCTTTGTGTGGGTAGATGTTTAATCCCTCCTTAACACCTGGGAAAGTTTCATCATTGCATTGCTTCGCTGCACAGTACATTTCCTCACCTGAGGGATGGAGGAGCCACTTTGTGCCCTCCACTTGTGTATCCCACAAGATATTGCAGATTCCAGTTTGCTCTGGGACATCCCAGTGACATTTTCCAGCTTCACAACTTGGCTAACTGCTTGAGCCTGACTTTGGGTACACTGAGTTTTCCAAAGGCATGAGCACAGATCTAAGAATCTCATTCTCCTGGGTCCTTGCTAAAGATGTATGTAATTATTGAAATTAAACTGACAGAGGGCAGGGTTAGATAAGATAGTAGGAAGAAATTCTTCCCTGAGAGGGTGGTGAGGCCCTGGCACAAGCTGCCCAGAGAAGCTGTGGATGACCTGCCCCTGGAAAAATTCAAAGCCAAGTTGGATGGGGCTTGGAGCAACCTGGGATAGTGGAAGGTGGTCTCTGTCCACAGCAGAGTGTTGGAACAAGATGAGCTTGGTCCCTTCCCATCCAAATCATTCTGTAATTCTATGAAAATGCATTTCCCCTTTGCCAGTGAAGAACAGCTCCATAGATGTGTGCCCTCAATGCATCTTAGTCCAGATTATTTCTCTCCATATCCTCTGCAGCCTTAGTGTTTCCCCTCATTATGTTAATGGTGTCCATGTGCTGTGGACTCCACTTGCCTCCACTTGAATTTTGCATTGAGCTTTCAATTAGAGGGATTCAAACTGATTATTCTGGCAGCACTTCTCCCTCCAGAAATCCAACTCTTATTGCACATCAATTTTTAAAAAGGTGTTACTGATACTCAAGGAGATGTCAGGGATCTGCTCTGCTGTGCCTAAGGACAGGGGAAGAAACTCACCTGGAATTAGGATAAAACTGCTTCCCATAACCATCGAGTCACATGTCCATGGGATGGCAGGGGATGGCACACTCCTGCTGGAAGACCTATTTTTACATCCCATAACCTGAAAACTGGGAATTTGATGAGAGAGAGAAAGGTAGCATAAGACTCAATTCAAGCACAAGGAATATTTCGGCGAGAACTTTTTTTTAAATACATGAATATTGCATGGGTTCTCACATCCCCAGCTACAAATCATTTGAACTTTGTTAGCCCTCATGTCTTTCATTAGTCAAGGATATTTGCTTCATTTTCCACCCATTTTTTTTCCTTTTGTCACCTCAGCTTTGCTGCCTTCAAGGAAACAATACATTGCAGAGAGGCTGCCTTGCCCTTAGAAAGTGTCCAGGATTATTTAGCTCTAGTGCTGTTCATCTCCTGGTAATGCAGCCTGAAACTCAGCCCCTACCTATCTGTAATCCAACCTATTTTTCCTAAGCAGAGTTAACTCTTTCTTTGTCAAGGGAATGATGTCTTATCTGCTGCAGTATCAGTCACACAGAAATTTCCTCCTCTGAGCCCCAGCCTGCTGCCTCAGTGGTGCAGGAAAGACATGCTGTCAATCCAGCCCTACTTTCTCTTCAAAGCAATTATAGGATCCTGGAATGGTTTGGGTTGGAAGGGACCTTAGAGATCATTTTTTCCAACCCCCTGCCTTGGGCAGAGACACCTCCCACTAGACCAGATTACTCAAAGCCCTGCCCAACCTGGCTAAATTCAGCTTAGCTGAGTTCAGCTAAGCTTTCTAACCACAGCTGTCTAAAAATGTTTGGAGCTTTTTGGTTCACTATACATCATTTTGATTAATGCCATTGTCTTTCCAAGCTGTTACTGTACAGGTTTGTATTGGGTTTTGGTCTGATTGAGCTATTAGTGTTACTGATACAGCAGTATTGCAAATGCTGGTGTTATTCATAGAAATGCAGTTGCCTTGTGCTGATGTTTTTGCAGATCAAACATCATCTGATAAGAATAATCTCAGGAAGTGAAATGTTACTGGTTTTGACACTCAGAGAACTATTTGTATGCAAAATTTTGAATTCCACATTTCAAACATACCTGAGAAATAATTAGGTAAAGCTAAACCAGCTTAGAGATGGATAACGAGGTACTGAATTTGGAGGATGGAATGGGCTCATGTCTGTGTCCTTTTGACCCCCCAGCTTCCCGGAAACCAGCCTCCACCACTTTGAAGGAGTTGCCAGTGCTGCATCACAGTGTGGTGACGCAGGGCTGGGCTCACTCCAGTTAAAAGACCCTGACTGTGGATGGTGTGAGCTGCCAACAGCACATTTTGCAGATGCCTGCTGGCTCTGGAGCCCGTCCCCAGCCCCATTGGTGAGAAACAGCCCAGACATTACCGACCCTTCCGGCGCGGTGTAAAAAACCATCTGCATGCAACAGCTTTGGAGGAGGCCTGATGGCATGGGATTGGGAACTGGGTGGAAGGGGCTTGATTCTGCACACTTGATTTATGGGCTGGTCATATTAATTTGCTTTGTTGTGAGGGAGGATCATTATGTTGCCAGGTGTTTATTCCAATTGGACAGTGAATCTACCTAATTGCCAGGGCAGGCACCCAGAGCTTGGGAATAACCTTTCGTGAAAACAAAACAAAAACTGAATCCCAATGTACGGAACAACACAAAACGTCTTGAAAAGGAAATCTCTTCAGCTATTGAGTGGGGAGGAATGGGAAAGGAATTTAGGGCAGGCTGGGGTTGTGGACCCAGCAGCATGGCCTGGAGCAGAGCTTTGGCCCCCAAAGCACAGGTAGGACTTGTCTCAGGGCTGTGTCCAGAGAGGATGCTCATCTCTGCTTCCCAAAGGAGGAGTGCAGTAACTCCCCTGGCAGGGAGGGGAGTGAAGCCGAGACAGGAGCAGCTGGAGGGATGGGATGGGGTCACTACTCAGGTCCTGCTGCCCAGCCAGCACCAGCCCAAGCCCTGTGCAACCCAGGACTGGGATGACAGGATCCCAGATTTTGTCATCAGCTCTTTCAACCCCCCTTCTGCCTGGCCTTTTTACCATCTCCTCCTCATCCACCTGCTCTCCCCAGGTGAGCAGTGTGGGGTGGGGACCATCTCTGATGGCCAGCACAAGACGACTTTGCAATACCTGGGGCATCACCCACCCGAGGACCTGCTCATTCCCTCAATCGAAGCTCTCAGTGGCAGGACTTAGATTTCTATTTATTTTTACCGTTATTCCCACAAGTTATAGGCAGTGCCTTTTTTCCTTCCCGCATTGCTAATGCAATTGTTAAAGTTTTGAAGGCTGCTGGGCACATTGGAGGGATATGTCCTCGGTCTCTTAGGAAGAGATAACTTTGCTCCAGCTTTTTAGCAATGATGCCATAAATTATTACCCCGACATAGAATTTAATTGCACAGTTAAATACATCATTTACAAGGCTTTTAGCATGCCCTGTTAAATTCTCCACTTTTTCATCTAATCTCTGTAGGCCCTCGTTACATTTGCAGAGACCTGTATGGGCTTCATTCCTGTTAAACGTGTCGGTAAATCACAGCAGGAAAAAACCCTGACACATTTCCCTAGGAATTTTCTCTGCAGCCTGAGCTCCCAACCCTGCGGCTTCCCGTTCAATAGGTCAGCCCAGACCCCATTTGTCATTGCTCTTTAATTACTGTGGAACCTCTAATCCAGGCCACAAATTCCTCCCTGCTCATACTTCTTTTTACTTCAAAATGCGTATCTAATAGCAACCAAGGACTTTTCCTATTTTCTCACTTGGAATCTGTTTTGGGAGCTTGGAATTGCTATCTAACTGAATCAGTAACATCTGTGACTTCGGGGCAGCTTGAGTGGGAATAGTTAGAGGGTTAGACAGATTTCCTGCATTTTAGGGCTCCTTTCCTCTGAAGAGGCTGCTTTGGGACAATTCAGTTGCATTTAATGCCGCTTCTTCTCTTTTTCTTCCTTTTTTTTTTTTTTTTTGGTTGTTTAACCCCATCTCTCCTTCCTCTTTCTTCCTCTCCCCCATCCCTCCAAGTTGTTTAGGTTTTTCAGAAGTAAAAATTATTTTAAGGAACCTCGCCAACATTTTGAAAAGTTTCAGTTTCAAACACATGAAAAGGAAAAGTCAGAAGGGATTCCTAGAACTGTACTGCAGCTTGCAGGTATGGCTTTGATTTTCCTTTTGGCAGGCTTTCGCCATTCCCTCTTTCATTGCCCTTCCAAGAAACGCTGCTGGGTGCCTAAAGACCTGTACGCTTCTTACTCTTGGCAGGAGCAGATAACAGGAATGCTACAGTTTGGGCTTTGAAAGATTAAAAACAACATTTATTCCTTACAGTACTTTCAAACTTCCTCAAGTTAATTTAAAATACATTTTTGAGAATGTTTAACTGCTAATACAGGATTTTTTTTTAACTTTTTTTTTTTTTTTAAAATTCTGCACACACCATACCTGTTATTTAAACCAAATAAGAGGTGGATTAAAGTCAGTGCAATTCTTTAAAGTGCATTAACTACTTTGAGCAGTCCTTGGAAGGGGTACCCTGTGCCTCTGTGACTGGTCTCTTTATGATATCTTTGTAGAAGTTCTGGCAAGGAATGACCACACTTTGTGAGCGAATTTCCATTTCTCAGAAACTTTTTGCTTCTGGTAACCAACCTCATTGCTAGTCGAGTACACAAGTGTCCCTTCCCTGCCTGGTGGAGCAGCTGATAAATAATTCATACCACTAATGAGGATTTTGAATTTCCAGGGAAACTGTGATGGCATTTTTAAAGGCTTGCATCACTTCGGCAACATTTTCCCCACACCTGAACGCTTCAGGCACTCAGGTATTTTAATCACCAAGGCAGAGCTTTGCCCCTTTCTCCTCCTGCAAGTGCCTTGCTCCACAAAGAAATCCTGTGGCTATTTTGTCTGTTTGTCTGCATGAGGATTTTCTGTGCTGATAAATGTGAGGGGAAAGGGGAATCTGAGAGGGCTGAATTAATTACCAAAAGGGATCACATAACTCGCCTTATATTAATTTTGAAATGACCAGACACAGGTGCACTTTTAGTGAAGTTTCAGTGGATGTTAGCATTTAAGGTCCCTTCATATTTTTTTTCCTTCCTATGGATCTTACTTTAGCTGGAGCATATCAGAGAAAAAAATATCAGAGTAAGGAATCTCCTGCTGAAGCGCAGAGTTCCATGATGTGAAAGGGCTGATTATGTTTATATTACGTGTTCTCCTATGAAAGAACCAAGCCCCCCAGCTAGTAGGGGAAGAAAGGTCACTGAAACTGAAGAAACAACTGACTCAGTGTCTTAATTCTGAAGGAAATGAGCCTCTTGGAGATGAGAGGAGCTTTCTGATCTACTTCAGGGCAAGGCATGCAACTATGAAAATAAGCTTTTCCTGTTATGTTGAAGAAAAAGCAGCAAATCAGAAAGACTGCGGATTGGAAGTAAAAAAATATTTACGCTGATTTTGTTTTTACCTTTAAATGCTCCACATGTGATTGGCATAGCTGTACCATTCTCCCAGATTATCATCCACAGCATCTTTAAGAAGAATTTGAGAAAGAAAGATTAACAATAAATTAAATAATTCTGGCATGTGGCAGCCAGACTTCCATGGCTGGGCTGGAAAGAGCCTTCCCGTCTCTGGCCAGCCTGGTGGCATTGGGTCCTGAGATTCTCACATCTCCTTCTGCACCCACCACACACGAACATTTGAATTGGAGGAGGTGGAAGAAGGACCACAGTCCAAAAAGCCCTGCACAGGGGTTTTGGTATGTGTGTATTGCACTGCAGATGTGGACCTGAGCCTGTATTTGGGCCCAAACTCACCTTCAGTTCACACTTTGGGAAGCTGAGCTTGCAGGGGCTTTTGCCAAATGTGAGAATTAGAAATTTCAATCACCTCTGGTCCCCATCCCAGGGAATGTCCTGGATGGGATGGCCTAGGACACGTCTTCTGTCCTGCTTGGCATGGCAGGTGTGTCTCAAGAGTACAAAATCCTTCCCATATGCGTCACCACAAGGGACAATGTGACCTGTGGGCAGCAGGAAGGGAAGGATGCTTGCAGAACAGTGCGGATTTCTGAGGCTGAAGTACAGATGGCAAATTGAATTTGGCTCTAAACAGCTAAAAATGGTCTTAAACTTAGCTTGTTCCCTCCCTTGGCATCATAGTGGACATAGTCTTTGTGGTCATGGATAAGGACAAGGAGTGTACAGCCAGCCTTTATCACAGGTTGTGTTGGTGAAGGCACCGATCGCTCTCGGGGGCTGCCGAGGGTTTAGAAATGTGCTGAGAAATCAAAATCCTCATTTAAACTGCAACAGCATCGTGAAGTATGAACTCTATAAATCTTTACAGATTATTGGACACCTAAACAGGCAGACTTGAGAGCTTTGGTGCATATGCCAGTCATCCAGTCACTCCTGGGCAAGAGTTTTGCTCTGAAAGAAATCAAATGGAGCAACTACAGCTGCTCCCACCGTAGCAGTAGGCACAGCGCACACAGACTGCAACTCTTACATCAAAAGTGACCGTTTTGGAAAAGCAAATCACCCTGGAAGTTGATCAGAAATGCAACAGAGGATTGTTTTTAATGGCTTTAGGGGGAATATTAAGATTTATTCCTGTAAAGACTTACTCAGCATGTTGCACAAACTCCTCTTAGTGCACTAATAAGTCAATGTGTTACCGAATGCTTTGCCATTATAATTACAGCCACATGTTGTCCTTTTTACAAATAGGTCTGGCTTAATTGCATCATTTTTCAGCAGGATTTATGTGGTCCTGCTTAATCTAAAATTAGTACATGAACAAATGAAGTGCAAACTATTTTCCATCACTGAACTGTGAAATGTTCTCCAGAATAGAGATATACCAGCGTGTTTCTAAAAAGATGCAATAAACTGTCAGGCAACTTTTTGATTTGTGTGTGAGTCTGCACCTATACAATTTTGTTAAAAGTGAGGAAAAATATAGTAAAATATACCTTAACTACAAAATGACAAAAAAGTCAGCTAAATGGTCTAAATCAAGTAGTCTTTTTTGATTATCACTGGTAAAACAAGGGATGGGGGAAAACATAAATCTATCTTGATATTGCTAGCTCTCAGCATTTATTAGATACAGTCAGAGCTAATGTATATTACATATTACATCAATCTATCACATGTAAATATATCACATTTATAAGATGCTCTATAGGCCAAGATTGTGTTGGCCTAAATTCTAAGTTACTTTCACCAATATTCCATATTGCCTACGTAGCTCTGAGGGCCTAAGGATATGTATAGGGCATAGTAGGGATAAGAGCTTGGAGAACCAGGACCTAGACCAGCTATCACAGTTGCCATCCCTACACACTGATTTGAAGTTTGGAATATGCATGATTTCCAAGAGTGTTAGAACATAGGCATTAAAATATAAATGCACAGCCAAATCCCAACTAGATGCAAAAGCCTAATGGAAGCAGATTAAATCCTCTTTCAGTTTGTATCTCATAGGGAAAAGTTACTTTGACTTCAATAGAGTGGAGATCTTGCCATCCAGAATGGAGATTTTCTTCCTGCTGTGAGGAAGTCTGCTGAATTTTAGTGGGTAAATCAGAAAGCCAAGAGAGATTCTGATATTGCTTAAGCACTAATGTAGAAGTGCTAAGCTTTGTTCTTCCTCTGAACATGGCAGCTTCTTTCTCAATTTCTTGATAGATAAGTGCAGTTTTTGAGAGCTACTCAGTTTTGTGTGAACGTGGTTTGAGTAGAAAGTAAGAGAAGCTCTATTACTAAGCTCTATTACTAAAAATACTTGCATATTAAAAATAGGCCTTGGTTTAAATTTTATGTTCCTGATTTTTACTTCTTTAAAGTATTTCTCCTTGTAAGTTCTTAATGGGCCAAAATTCCAAAGACTTACTTAAAGCAGGGCACCTAATGACCTGTGCAATGGGCTTTCAGCCATGAGAAATGCTCATGGCTGTGGGTAGGAATGGGTTAACACACTTACAAACAGTAGCTTGCAGGTCACTGCCATTTCTCTCTGCCTCATCATGTCACCACAGTAATTCACACTCTGAAACCTTAAGGCTATAGCTGCAAACGTGCTGCAAACAGAAGCTTCAGCTGAGCTGTCTCTAAAATAAGGCTGATCCTGAATGAGCAGAGTGATCTTTCGTGCTCCTTGCCATCCACGAGACACCTGTCTGGTTCTGTGTTTGGCTTAACGTGAGGATTCTGGTGTGCATTATCCCAAAGATAAGATATCTGACAAACCAACGGTGGATGGCTGGATTCATAATTCCTGGCAGCCCTTTAATCTGGACCCTTGGAGATAACAACAGAGATGTGCCCAAAATAGGGCCCCAGGTCTCTCCAGTGGTTCATGACTGCACTGATGTTTGAACCAGGGCACCAACCTTGACCTTCTCCCTGCTGCCTCCTGCACATTCACAACTTCTGCTTTTCCTAAGAATGTTTATTTTGTAAATTAATGGCAAATGCTCAGGCTGAGGGATTTGCTCCCTTTGTAAATCAGTAGTTGAGCATTTGCCTGGTACTTCTCACACAGATTTTTCCAAAAGTACTTTTATGAAAGCATTTAAGCATCAATAGTTTTGCTTGATAAGAGCAAAGTGTGATGCAGGAGTAGGATGCAGGTGTTACAATCACATTTGGAAAAATCATACGTGAAAAAGGAGGCACTGAGCAATTTTAGAGAACAACTTTCCTAAGGAGATGTGACATCCTCCATGGGTGTGGCACCACTCTCTCTGAACCAGGCTTGACATAAAGCCCTTTCTGGTGCAAAGGAGATTTGAACCACTTTGGCCTCTTGTGCAGGACACACGAGTCTTACACAGAGCAGGAAACTGTCCTTGGAGCACAGAGTTGGGTCTTCCAAAATAAAGGTCCACTAAACAAAAGCAAGGGAAGAAGAGTGCTCTGCCATCTGCTATGTTAGTAAAGAATTTAAAAGGTTCTGTAATTTTTGATTACTGCCACAACCGAATAAGCATTTTTGGTGCTGCGTGTATGGTTTTGAACATCTTCAGGTGAACAGCTTCTGCCTGCTCTGATGTTATTGTAGAGTATTTCTCTACACCGTGTTTCTCAGCCTCTCTGAGTGCCAGGGGAGCCATCTCCATCTGCTGAACACTGCTCAGGTGAGCTACTGACCTACACCGATCCAACAGCTGCAACACCTGCGAGCTGCTCAGCCATGGCCACCGGGCCGCTGAGTGACTCCGAGCAAGATGCGCCCGCGCCAGCTCGGAGGAAACTGGGTGGCTTTTTTATAGACTTTAAAATGAAATGCGAGTCAAAACTCCTTCTGACAGCGGTAAAGCTGGAAGCAATTCCAAGCCTTTCTTGAGCAGAAAGGCTGCTCTTGACTGTTACTCCCAGAAACGAGCACTGAAGCGTTAGCCTGTCATCCGCTGAACACTTCAACCACTCTAAAGGAGGCACCTGGACTCAGAAGATCGAAGCTCTGCTCAGTTTTCTCAAGTTGGATATTCTGGTATTTCTGGTGCATCTTGCATATGTAGAAGCAGCAAAATTTGTCTTGGGGAACAGCGGCATCAGCACGGAGAGGGGACAGATGGTGAACGTTACGGAGACCAAACTACGGCTCAATCTTCCCAGAGAGAGTGGGTCCTGCAAGGTAGGAGAAGTGGTTCTAAATGAGACAGTGACACAGAAAGTTGGAATATGAATGGCTCGGGTAGGGGACTGTTCTGATGCTGAGAGGGAAGAAGTGGTCTGAGGAGAGCGCCTTGAGAATGGGAAATTGGTGTGGGGGGAGCTGCTGTCAGAGGAGCTGGTGCAGAGATCACCACCTGCTCTGAAGGCTTAATAAGTCCCTTTAAACAAAAGTGCGCTGTTGGTTTAGGTGAGTTCTGTGTTTTTCACAGAAAAAGTTTCTTCCCAGCCCACCCTGCTACAGATGTCATTCCCTGAACTGAGAGTTCATAAACTTTCCAGAAAACTTCTGTTTGATTTCAGGCTTTATTATTGTACATCGAGATGGTTTTATTTGCCATGTTATTGTTCCTAGTGTAATTGCTCTTGCAATTAGAAAAGACAATAGATTAAATGATAGCTACAGTTTTGAGTTTATTGTGTTTCAGAAGAATTCCATTTATATTTTTCCTTAAAATTTTGCAATTAAATTTAAAAAAAACCCCAAACATAATCCAAGGGCATGTTTCTATACCATCAACTCCTGCAGGCTGTCTGTAGGATGTCTGGGCTGAGGATGAGCTTGAAAAGCATACTTATATGCTCCTGGAATATAAATTAATCCCTAACTTCTCCAAGTCAAATTCACTATATCCTTTTTTATCTTTTCAGAACAAGGGAAGATATCAGTTAAATTGTCACAAATAAGCCCCAAACTGTTGTGAAAGAGCATCTGATTTCCAAAATTAATCTGAAAGGTGTGTTTTCAGATTTCAGAACCCTCTCCTTAACCTCGGTTCCACAAATAGCTTTATGCTGAGATGAAGTGTAGACAAACACACAATAGAACTTTCTAACCAGAACTGCTGAGGGGTGTGTGCTATATCCTCTCATAGCAACCATAGGCCCCAGCTCAGCTTTGGAGGCTGAATGGATCCTATGCAATGGTTTCCATGGTTGCACAGGGTTTCATGTACCCAATACCATTAATATTCCAGCCCTTAATAGAATAACTTGTGCAAAGGCAATTTTTCTCCTCTTTATTTCCAATCTTAAATTATTGCTGTCTCAATGACTGAATAAAGTTATAACATGAAAGTTATTCTACTAAAGCTTAAAATGTTGTTGAGATTGTCTTAGCATGAGCTCAAGCCTGCAGTACTTATGTAAGCAAAATTTCAGGTGCCTCCTGAGACAACACTGTTGGATTTGGCTGGTAAAATAATGATGGTTTTCCTCTTTACCAGTTTGTTAGCATTTGTCTTAACAAAAAGTTTGATTGCCACTAAGAAGTTAAGAATACTGACAATGGCTGAGAACTTAGAGGTGGGAACGCAGTTGTGATAATGTGACTTAAATTTTGAGTGCTTTCTTTGTGTTTTAATACTGAGTTGGAGGTGATTTTTGTCCTTGCCTTTTTTGCCACCTAGGGTTTTCCACAGCTCACCTCTGTTGGAAGTTGTCCACTACCTCATTTTTTAATGTCCTTCTGAAAAATCTCAGTTGTTAATTAAGAACTGTGGTAACTTGCATGAGAAGATCACTTTGGAACTACACCTCAGCCAAGGGTCAAAGAAAACTTCTTGACAAATATTGACGTCCTTGGGTAGCTCCAGCTGACTGGGACTTCCCTACGCCTTAAAACCACAATTGCTTGGGCTGTGTGAATGATTCCTTTCAAGGTGACAACTTGCAGGTGCTGTCCCAGTTCTGGGACAGGCCATGGCTGAATGAGGGGTTTGGTCATGGGGAAAACTTGCTGTGGAGATCATGGAGCTGTCTGATTTACAGGAGAAAAAAATGTTCCGAAAGTCAATTTTTTTGATGTTTCAAGGCTCAGTGGGATATCCAGCCCCACTCAAGCATGGGGTGTAAGCATCTAAGTACCACAGAATAAAAGATGCAGAGGTCTGAAGAGAGCTCTTCAGAAACAGAACAGAAAGCTCCAAAAAATTGTCCAAATGAGTGTAACTTTGATATTTATAATGGTTAGTTGCTACTGACATGTAATCAGTGCTGACTTCTGGCCGCTGTTCTACAACGGAAAGTCTAAGAGAACACAAAGAGCTCTCTAAACCTTCCAGTGATTTATCTGAAGTGTTTATTATCTGGCTCACAGATGTGTATCAAAGCATGGTTTACAAAGAAGAACTCCATGTGCAAAAAGGTTACATTTTTAGCCTGTGTAAACTGTTGTTTCCCCACCAAAGCCAACCAAGTTGCTGCGTGATGTTCCCCAGCAGAGGATCTGCTCTCCAACCAACGCTTGGTTATTGTTCTTGGCTGTGTCCATGAATATTTCAGAGTGTGCTGGAGCTGGGCTCTGAATGCCTTCATTCACAGACCGCCGTATAAATGATCAAAGGAGAGGCTTCTTGATCTTGTGTGTAATAAATCCTCTGCTTTCAGGTCTGCTGAACCGGAGACTGTCATAGAAATACTTGTTCCTCATGTACAGATCAGGAAGCTGGAGTCAAGTATTCCTCCTGTTGGACAAATGCCTCTGGAATTCCACGAATTGCTTGGCACATCCAACAGAGCAGGCAGGAGGATCTCAGCCTCCGTTTACCGTCTGCCTGCATGGAGCATGGCTTTGGAGACTGCTCCCTGCTTTAGGTCAAGTAGCGGCAGGGGAGAAGGGGCAACTACCTGAATATCTGAAAAAATGCACGTAGAAGGAAAGATTTGGAAACAGACAGCATTAAACAAAGCTTGTTTTTGGATTTCAAAGTGTTTGTTGTGCAAACACTGCCTAGATTTTTAACAAGGGTTTGTTGTAGCTTGCAACTCATCTAGCTTTGTTTTGCATCTTGAAGGTTTCTTTACAAAACAATGGCAAAACAAATGGAAAACTGATGTGAAGGAGTTTAATGGACCTTGAAAGTAAAGAAAGTTGTGGCTTCCTGGTACCTGGGCACCTCATATCTTTCTGTGATCTGCAGTGCCTTGCCATGAATAAATGATACAGGAAGAAAATAGTGGTCTCTCACAACCCCTGTCCATTTTTAGCTAAAAAAGTACCTGTGATTACCTGTCTGAATTGAATTCATTTTATTTATAAAAAGTAGAGAAGGGGTAGCTTGCTAATGAGGTTTTTTGTCTAGCTGGGACTTCATCAGAAGTAGCAATGGCCACAATTACACACAGAGTCACTTTTGTGAATTTGAAAACCCTGTGGGTTTTTTTCCCTGTGGAAAGTGTATATATCATTCCCATTCAGAATTCCCGTTGTCCAGATTAAAGAGTACAAACTGGACTTTTGAAGTTTTACAGGGCTTATCATCCATGCCATGCCTTCCTACACTTAACTGACATAACTAATAAAAAACAAGTGCCAAAATCTGGGAAATCCACGACTGGATTGCTCCCTGCATCTATGCTAACCTATGTATCACCTTTCTTTGTGCAGTTGTTCAAGAGGCTAACGGAGAATCCTGCCCTTTTGAATGGGAATTTTGCCAGCTGCATTAACTAGGACAAGATTATTGACTGTGAGGCAAAGCTTAGAAGATAATTGTTGTGTTTAACTGCTAATTCTCTAGCATTACCCCAGTAACTTGTCGATGCATCCAAGAGTTGCTGGATGTCTATATATGCATACACCCACGCGTGTGCACTCGCCTGCCTTTGGGAATTCCCTTGCCCTTGCTACCATGAGTACAAAGATTCACTGGGCTTTCTTATTTGCAAACAGAAATAGTTTGGACATATGTCCTGATAAAGGGAGGTACTACAAACACAATGTGAAGCTGCCTTTGTGTCTGTGTTCATCTCAGAAGCTCAGCAGCTCATCCTTGCACACTGACTGCCACGGCTCAAGACGCTGAAGATGCAGAAACGGCGAAGGGAAAAAGTAGCGTTGCACATTGCTAACAGCCTGCTGCAGGGGTGGCTCACCCGTTTGGAAAGCTGTGCACAGCCCATGACACCCCTCACTCGGCAGGATCTCTGTGATCCGAGAACCGGTACCTGCCACCCGATGTGTCTCCTGCTGCGAGACAGGTCTATCAAGTAATGGAGCCTGGCTGTCTGCAGTCAGCGCTGCTGTACTACATCCAAAGCAAGCTTGCCAGTCAGCAAATGCTGCATTAATCTTTCAGGGAGTGTTTGTTTTGCTCGTTTTGCTAGGCTGAGTTTCAAGCAACTGATAATGTGCTCATGAGCAGCTCTCCTGTTGCAGCCCATTTTTCAAAGAGAAGTGTGAAGGCCGAAGCTCCCGAGGTTGGGTGGAACATGGGTTGGAAGGGTTATATATGGTCTTGCCTCAGTGTGTGAGCTCACAGTGCTTTTGAGTGCATGTTAATACATCTGTGCAGGTACATTTGGGACACTGGAGCTGTGGCTCTTTGAAGTCTGATGAGTGTTTTAAAAATATACCTTGGACTTGGTTCTCCTCTGTTAGTGCTAATTCTGCTTGTGGAGTTCTCTCACTGCAAATGAGATGTACTTTGTTTGCTAAGCAAAACCTTCTGACTGCTGAAGGAGAACCTCTGAAGGCTTCTGAGTGTTAGATAAGAAACACTTTACAGGTCACAGGGTTTTAAGGGTTGAAATGCCTGGAAATTCAGGAGGTAAGTGACAACGTGCCTGGCTTGTTCCCACTTGTCCCTGCAGTGCTGCTGCTCCGTCCAGCTGCATCACTGAAGTTACACCTCTCACTCAAAGGCCCATCCTTCCAACTCTTTTTGCATTTAGCTCCTCTAAGCAAAAAGGAATTTAGATACACAAATAACTTTTAGGATGTGGAAAATTCAAGTCTGGAGACTCTTGTATGTGCAGAACCTTTAAATACAAGGCACTTTTCTGGACTTCTTTTGGTGGATTTTATTTTAAGACGCTCCATGCTCTTTGATGACTTGCAAAACAAAATCTCGCAACATTTCCACAAGTGAAGAGAGTTATAGCTCCCAGAGTGAGAACAGAAGGATGCACTGTGATCTCGAGGTCTTTTAGCCTGCTTACACAGTCTGAAAGAACGTGGCTGGGCAGTGGGTCTACTACAAAGTAACGAATTTTATAGTGCTGGGATAAGACAAATCCTGTGGATATTTCACATGCACATACTTCTACAGACTTCTGCTGAGAATCAATCTTTACATAAAACCTATTGTGCTAAGAGTACTCCAAAGGCAGTATTTTTTAAAGTGTATTTTTGATCAAAATATATATACTCTGCTTAAATTTTAAGTGGGAATGTACTTCGAGAAGGTTTTAGGTGGGGAAAGAAGGGGAATAGTTAAGTGCTTTTCTGTTTTCTGCCTTTTAGTTTTTGGAAATTTTCTTCTCTTTTACTGTTACCCTAATCTTGCACCCTTTCCTGCTCTCAATAAGGAGAATTAAAAAGGCAGAAATTTATATATATATATATATATATATATATACACACATGTTTTTAAATACACCCGTTGGAGAGCTGTTTGTACATATTTTCGTGTTTCTTTCTGGTTTTGGATTAAGTTTCTACTCCAAACTTCCAATTTCCTGGTTAACATTTTGGTCTGGAAGGACCCAGGGCTCCTGCAGACCTGGCACATGGCAGGCAGGCTGGCTCAGGGGGTAAAGCTGTTGCTTTTCCTTGCCTGCTGCAGACACGAGCGCTGTGAGAATTCCCTTGGTACAGGAAAGCGTTGTGGTATTACACTCAACATTTATTGGTGTGGTAACAGGATAGTTCCTCCAGGCTCAAATAAACATCACAAAACCTCCCTTCCCCAAACCAGCTGCTTAAATTGGATGCAAGAGAGGGTTTGGCATCTTGGATTTTGCTGTGTAGCTCTTTGTCCAGAGCAATGCAAATCCTTATCATCAGCCTTCAGTTTTTGTATACACGTGTATCTTAGGGCTGGGCTGTGGAGGATGGTCATGCCCTGTTATGTGGGATACACAGGACAAGGGGAAATGGCCTCCAGTTGTGCCAGGGGAGAGTTTAGATTGGATATTAGCAAGCATTTCTTCATTGAAAGAGTGGTTGAGCATTGGAACAGGCTCCCCAGGGAAGTGGTGGAGTTGCCATCCAGAAGTGGAAGTGTTCAAAAAACGAGCAGATAATTCATGGTAATTTATCATATGGTCTGGTTGACAAGGTGGTTGATGGTTGGACTTGATGACCTTGGAGGTCTTTCCCAGCCTCGGTGATTCTGTGATTCTCTGATCCTCTACACACTGCTGCCCATGATAACCTGAATGCTGTCCAGCTCCTGGTGATGGAAGGTCCCCAGCGTGGATGGATCCCAGTGTGAGGTAGTGTGAGTTCAACTATGGGATGCAATGAACACCTAGAGAATATAAGCACAGTTTATCTTGTTCGCCCTACTTCCGTGATCTGCCTAGGCAAGGTATGATTTTTTTTGCATCTGTCCCAGAAAAATTAATATAAATTCTTCTGAAAAAACCACAAGATTTTCACATCTTTTGGAATTTTTGCAGTGAGAGTCTGCAGAATTCAGGCTTGTTACTAAAAACAGCCCAATGTATATTTGAGGGTGAAAAAATAATCATGGCACTTCTTTGGAACGTGATCTAAAGTTCACTGAAGTGAATGAAAAGGCTCCTGTTGGTTTTAAGTGGATCCAGCCTTTACACGGGGAACAGAAGACGTGTGTCTCATCTGCTTAAATTTGAAAATGTTATTGGTAATTTGTGTTGATAGAAAGAGCACATGGTAACTTTCTTTCTGCATTTATATAACAGGAGGCAAAAGCCTCAAGTTGGAAGACATTGCGGATGCAGTTGCCCATTTCCTGCAAGATGAGAGAGACACAGCCAAGGACTGGTCCGTTTTAAGAATATTTGATGGAAGGCAAAGCATGAGGCACTGGTTTCCCCTCAGGCAATGGTGTCCCATTGCCACGCCACCAACAGATGACAGCCTGGTGAGCAATGTCACCATCAAGCTTGCAAAAAGGAAGATGGTTCCTCCTGAAACACCAATATTGATGTTTTATTTGTGGGTTTAATTCAAATGATTCTTATACTCTCCCTAAAACAACCAAGCCAACGAGTGCTGGGGGTTATCAAGAAATCCATTGCAGATGGGCCAAGCAGGTGCTGCAGCCTGGGGAGCTGACGGTCCCCTGGTACTGCTCCACCATGGAGTGAACAGTGCTGGGCTTGGCAGGGCTGGGCTCACGGCTGGACTCGATCTTAAAGACCTTTTCCAACTTCCGTGATCCTGAGATTCGATGACGAGTGTTTGGGAGTGCAGGACTGAGATGTCCACACGGCTGACAATGCATAACTGCTATTGCACCCCCGGTGTGATGGATGGGGTTATCTGGGGCTGGAATTAATAGAGGAGTAATAGGAGACAAGAAAAACAGCAGGTCAGTGCCTAAAAGGATCTGTGATGGATCTTGTATTTTTAAGATATCCCTGCGTCAATGTGCTTCCAAAGCAATCTCTTCCACAGCCTTGTCTATCACCATTTTGAAGAAAAGGTCTTTTCATGACTCACCTAAATTCATTGTATCTGATAGTCAAGAAATGCCTAGTCTTTGATGCTCATGTAAGTATGGCTTTTTCTTTTTTTAAGATGACATAGCATTCAAAATATTTGAAATCCATGCAGAGAAATATTTCATAGTGGGCAATTGTGCAGGAATGAGATGGCTGAAGCTGTTCATCTGTAATAACACAATGCTTCTGTTTTACACAAATGACTTGATTAAAATCAAGAGTTGCTCTGGCTTTTCACCAGCATTAAAACAGGTGAAAGCAAAAGCAAAAAGACCAATTGACTTTTTATTTTTCTTCTTTTCTTTTCTTTTCTTTTCTTTTCTTTTCTTTTCTTTTCTTTTCTTTTCTTTTCTTTT